>APFE031196268.1:0-15655 GCA_000404065.3 Pinus taeda | reverse complement strand
CACGAGGAGACAATGGAGCACATTCTCAACAACTGCGCTTACACCACCTCGCTGTGGGATTCTTTCTCTACCATTTTCCAACAGACAGATAAGGACCGAAGTAGTATCACAAATACCCTAAACAAGTGGAGAAGAAACTATTCGGAGAATGAGTTCCTTCATTTGGCCTCGGCCTTCATGCCAAACTTCACTATCTGGAATGTTTGGAAAGAAAGGAATAAAAGAATTTTCAAGAATGAAAAGTCTATCCATCATCGTCTGCTTGATCTGATCCTAAAACAGCTCCCGGAGGCTATTAGCACCACAGTGTGCAATCTCCCCAAGAATCCCCCCTCTGAGGCTGAGCTGAGAACTCTCAGGCAACTGGTAATGCAAGGGATTACTCCCCAAGGACTAATCAGGAAGGACATAGCTATGGTTACAGAAAAGGTTTTCTCACAACCTCCACCGAAAGGTTATCTAAAATACAACATTGATGGGGCTTCAAAAGGCAACCTGGGAACAGCTGGTTTTGGAGGAGTTTTAAGAGATGAAGAGGGCAGTATTATCATTATCTTCCACTGCCATTTAGGAAGAGCCACAAATAATATGGTAGAATTAATGGCTCTGGAACAATGTCTAGAGTTTCTCACTCAGAACCATGGCTCAAATGTCATTATAGAAGCAGACTCAGAGATTACCATTAACTCTGTGAAAAGAATCAACTATGGTACTCGGCCAGAGAAAGTCTCAAATCATTGGAAACTAATCCAGGTTTACCAAAGAATCCAAGTTCACCTCCAGTGGCTTCGAACGGTTAGTTTCAACCATGTTCGACGAACTGCCAATAAGCTAGCAGACTCACTCGCCAACCAAGGTGTGAACAATGCAGATTGCGGGATGGCGAAAAAGTGGAAGGAGATACCTCAAAACCGTTTAAAGGCTCTCTGTGAGGAACAAGCTACAAAAGACAGAGAAGTTGTTCGATATCGGGCCAGGATGACAAGCATGAATTGATTTTTCTGGCAAGAACCACTGCAACCTATCAGTATGTACTTGGGAGGAGGTCAAGCTAAGTTATGTCTCATTTTATCCCGTAGTCAGTTGAACGGGGTCCCCATTTTTTCGGATGGCAATTTGGTTGGTCATTTCCCAAACATGCACATTATCGGGTTCAGATTTCGTAGTAGGAATAGGCAGAACGTGAGGTTAGTTTTTTCCGGTAGCTGGAATTTTCCCCATTTCAGCTTTCGGGCTTGAAAACCACGCCCCAGTTGGCTTTTCGAAGATCGCACGATGCTTGAGCGGTTTGTGCTTTTGCAGTTTCGGTAGCGATCCCATAGGGATTACAACACGTGGCAGGGTGGTAGATTTGGAAACCGCCCTCGATCGCACACTATCGTTCCGTCGTGTTAGGTTGCGCGATATGATTCCTGGCCGTTGGATCCAACATCGTGGATCAACGGTTTGGATTGAACATGTTGGTTTGTGGGGCCAGATGGGTTATATCTATTAAACCTGTTTGGCGCGTCTTTTCCCTCTTCCATGGCGTGTGGGTATTGCGCAGGTGGGGGTGACTGTTGTCGTTTGTGGGCTCCGGGGAGTGTGTTTTTCTGGAACTTCCCTAGTGGTTGGGTGTTCTTGTTGCCTTACCGTGTTTGTTTCTCATTAGTCCGGTGATTTCTGTAGTAGGGTGGGGGTTCTTTGTCATTGGCAGGGATTCCTTTCTCCTAAGTTCTTGTAAATGAATGGGTTTTTTGTACATTATGTAATTTTTCTTTTGGATTAATGAAATAGAAGGATTGACGCTTGCTTCAGCAAAAAAACGAGGTAGTTATATTTTATTTATTATTTTTAAATGGCTTGTACTTATGTTTATGAAAATGAGATAAAATAAAGGAGATGTATAGTAAAATTGATGTAGTACATTGTTTTACATACATATACTACTCAACGGCCCATTATCACCATGGTGCCCCCTAGTACACCATGGCTGTACATATGGGTGTTCAACATGGAAATCCTCGTTGTGGGTCCCCCATTTAACCGGGAGCTACTTTCCCAAGGTTCAATAGGGGCACGAGACCAATCAACGATCCATGTTCATGATGAGGTCCGCCGCCCGATGTACTCGGAGTTAAGGAGGGGGGCGAGGTCTGAAACCGAACACTTCCCATGTTTAAAATCACCTATTCTTGGTTGGTGGTAACACCGTGAAACCTCATCCTTGGTGGTATGGTGTGACGCGGAACCGTTTGTGCAGACATCGCAGAGCCATTTAGATTACATGTGGATGCCACATAGCATTAAGAAATATAGCCGTTGTATGTTCTGCTCTAACTATTTAATATGCTAAGCTAGATCTGATTCTTCAACTTGTCATGAGGATGAACCACACTAGTTGGTTCGAAACGCGTCGACAAATGAAATATCATGTGATTTACGCCAAAACAATTCTCATAAACAAGCATTATTTTCGAAGGAAGAAAAAAATAAATGTTTCACAATAGTGAAGGGAGCTACGAGAAATGTAGGAAGAACAGTTGTTAATGCCACTCTCTTTATTTCCAATTTGATTAGGGAATTCCCTGCCCTTGAATCAAACTCTACCATGTTATAATTCATTCCATAGAAACGCATGTTGGAACGGAAGAAGCGCGATGATAAGTATTATAGCATGATTGATTGATGATGGGAGGAAAGAGAAAGGCGTTTATCTGTAGAAAGAGTTTTAGTTATGGGATGTCTACCTTTTTTAATATTTTGTCTTGTAAGTTTGTACAAAAGAAATCCAAATTTTGTAGATGTGGAGAGATTGCTCTACGTGTGCTATTAAACTTCCATATGAAATAAAGTACTCGTTGTTTTTAGAGATAAGGAGACGAAAAACGAGACTTATGGAAAATTTCACACTCGATAGTAAATGCACAAGGTTATATATGAAGTTTTCTTTGAAAAGATGGTTAGGTTGTTGGATCAAATGCAACTTCTTAGCATTTTCAATGATATTGTTAGTGAACATGTTGTTTGTGCTTCTTCTTCTTCTTTTTTTCTCTCTCTCTTATGGAATTTGTAAAGGAAACATGTTGAGCTTAGTCAATGAATGTGTAGGTGGAAATTTTGTTGGAATTCACTACTCTAATTGTTACGTGGCATAGTATAGATGCTTCAAGAAGAATATTGGATGGAGATGTTGAAAATTGAACCAAGGTGTTGGAGATCCAAACACATATTCCTAGTGCATCCATGCCTTTAGAAAAACAGGAAGTGCAACAAACAACTTTCATGAAAGAAGCATGGTTGGTCAAAAATTTATAAATGTGGGTTGGGTCCATACATGAACAAGTGACGAAAGCGAGTTGGAACACATGGGAAGTAACTGAGAGAGAGAGAGAGAGAGTCTTGGACCAAGCTCTAGAAATCACCAAAGATTGAGGAAAGATGCACTAGCATATAAAAGTAACTAGAGACATCCTTAGAGAGGATGATGCATACCTTTCAATGCGGTCACGTCATTTTGTGTAGTGATTAGGTTCAATAGATAGAGTATCCTCGAGGTCTCTGCAAGGTTCACAATTTATCTTTGTTGTGTTTATTGGGCTTATTATTTTGAACACACATTGAATTTTTAAACTATGATATAACATAGAAATTATTTTGTTCAAATTTGTGATCGCGAGAAATGATAGGTGGAGTGTGGAGATCTAAGATAACCACTCAATAGAGATGTCGAAAATATCGACAAAGAGACCTAGTGTGCGCAAGATTCGAGAGAAGGAAGACAATGTTGATGTCATATGCATCATAATCTCTTGTTGATATTTTGTAGCCCTCCATAACAATATTAAGAATGTAAACATCATTCCCAAGTATGATTGGCGAGGTGTGCTATAAACGAAAGCAAATATAGCGAGGTGGCTAGTATCCTCCCATTATTCGTTGAATGAATATTGTTTGAGTAATGTTGTGACACAAGTCTTTGTGGTAGGTGCAAAAAATGCAAGATTGATGGACGTGTGCCATATCTCAACTATTGAAAAGATGAAAAGTTTGTTCAAATTTCTCCAATGCATTAAGTGAATGTTAGATGGTTCACATAGCCTTTGTCCCAACTCTATGAAGACAACGTTAAGGAGTTAGGTCACAATCTGTGGAAGAACGTAATGGAGTTTTATTTTGACATTCATAAAGCCATGTGATTGAGGTTGGGATGTCATTTCTTCGGAAATGGCTCCACTATTGCAGAGAAGAGGGAGATGCAATTTTTTGCCAATAAAAATAATATATTTTAACCCATCGAAAATAATATTATTCTCGGTTTTAGAAAAGCGGGTGATTACCCCCCAATACCATAGTTTAGAAATATTGTCTAGGAGAGGCATATATGGTATGCATGTGATTTGTTGTATTCCGCCCCAAAAGAAAACTCAAGAACATAAAATAGAGATTACAGATTTGTACAAAATCCTTTGAAAGGAGGCATCGGGTCATGGTGCTTGTCTGTGAGGAAAGAGAATGTGTATCAATGATAAAATCAGTATTGGTGTGGATGCTATTAGAGTTATTGAAAACAAGTATTGTGTTTGAAAGAAGACAAAAATGGATATAGCCTAGCAATCCATGAGAAATGTAGGAATTAATAGCATGCTTCTTCTTTCCAATGTGATTAGGGAATACCATGACCTCTAGTCAAAGGTCACCATGCTTTACTTCTTTCCATGGAAAAGTATGTGGAAGATGGAAGAAGTGAGAGGAAAAGTATTGCAGTGTGATTGATGGATGAAATAAAGGTATTTATAGCTAAAAAGAGTTGTAGGTATTGGATGTATGCCTTTGATAATATTTTGTTTTCTAAAGGCAGGGAGGAAAGGCACAAGTTATGTATGAAGGTGCCTCTTAAAACATGGTTAGATTATTGGATCAATTGAAGTTTGTTAGCATTTTGAGTGATATTGATAGAGAACAAGTTAGTTTGTTGTAATACTTTTTGGCATTTGTAAAAGAAACATATTGAGCACAATGAACTAATGTGCAAGTGAAAGATTAGTTGGAATTGTCTAGTGTGAGATAAACTTGATGATGCAAACAAATATTCTTAATATATGCAAGTCTCTAAAAAAAGATAAAACACACCAATATAATATTAAACCAACCATTTTATATAGTACATTATATTTCTTAACTTGATAATTACATAAAAAATAAATAACCCAGTCCTTTTAAACTCTACCATATTCATGAGCAAATAATAATAATAATTAAAGAAGAAATTAAAACATTAATATCAAAGCAATATTTTAATTATATATATACGGAGGTGGAGGTGATGTTGGTGAATTTTGATTTCAAACTCAACGGCCACATTTCAAATTCAAATTATAACCGCCTCACCTGGTGCCAGCCTGTCCGATTCCAAAATCTTTAAGCATACGAAATCCCTAAAACATAAATATCCCATCCAATCCTATATCGATATAATTAGTATAAGCCTGCGGCATTAGGGAGGTTGTACAGGGGAAGCGAGGCGAGGATGGGCATTCCGTCCTTATGACAGGAAATGAAAGTGGAGAGGAGGCAGGCATGTGGGCGTTGTTTTCTAGCTTCCCTTAGCTTCCCTGATTATGCCTTTTTACATTTGGTATTGTTACATCTCATGCTAACGGTGGGCGATCCATACCAGTGCGTGGAATTTAATTTGTGAGTTGCCTGAGCGAGAGAATAAATAAGATTTGTTAGATGATTTTACCCGTTTTCTGGTTTGTTTTTGCTGTTTTTCCAGCATGGCCATGCTTAATTGAATAATTGTTACTGTGTTTGTCTCTGGGTTTTTGTTTTTTTGTTTTTTTTTCTTTTATTTTGGCTTGGTTTTGGTTTTTTCTTTTCAGTTTTGGGTGGAGAGGTAGAAAAGATTAGATCTAGTTGGTTTGGGTTAGGAGGGAGAGGAGTTTGGGTCTAATTGGTTGGGGTTATGAGGCATGATAATGCTAAAGAGAAGAGAAGAGGACATGGGATCCCACTCGGACAAGGTATGCACCCTTTTATTTTTCATTTGTATTTTAAGATGGCTTTGTAATGGATCATCTGAATTAATTGTGTGTGTGCTTGGATCATTTTAGTGTGCACATTTGATTCCCCAATACTCGTTGTTTTGGCTTTGTGTTTGGATTAGAAAGATATAATTATGGATTGCTATGGGTTTTTCCTACTGCAGCTGAGAATCTAAATTATGGCTTCTCTAATTAACAATTTATTCTGACCGAGGGGTTTAAGTGCATTATAGTTCTCCCTTGTGTTCCAAGGCGATGTAAAGAGAAACCCAATTTAAAGATCCATGATCTCTGATGCCTTGGATTTCTAATACTGTATTTAAGAGCTGTCAATCTTCATGGATAGTTACAGGTTTATTTTCTTTTATAATGTTCATTTTTAATAGAGCAGAGTTATGTTTTTCAGCAAGCGTTTGTTTTGTTTTTTTTATAATGTTCGTTTTTAATAGAGCAGAGTTATGTTTTTCTTTATGCGTTTGTTTTGTTTTTGCTTTTAGAGAAACCCGATAAATTTTAAATTAATGAAAACCTTTTAAAAAAATTGGGGATTCGTTCAAAGATGTGGTCTCACAAAACCCCAGTTGGCATAGCTATGGAAACAAATTTTTGCGTGAGGGTCAGCGCCCTTGGTTTCTCCAAGGCAATGAGGCCCTGTTCTGGTTTTTGTTTTGTGCTTGTCTCTGCTACCCGGTAAGGTAATCGGCTCTGCAATAACTTCCTCTGCCTCATGCCTCTGCCCCTGCCCATTGCTGGTCAAGGTTTTGTCAGAGGGACAACGCTTTCTCTGGGGCAATAGATCTTGTGATTTGTGCTAATGAGTAGTTTAGGGTAGGCACTTTTATTTTGTCAAAGGTTGAACCAAAATTACTGTCTCTTTGCTTGAAATCAATCTCTTAGAAATGGTGTCATACAGGTTCAACATTATTTATTCTCTCTTGATCAGTATAATATGAATGAACATTTTTGTGAGGTAGCCCATATAGGTGTGTTTTCTATTTCTGGACAATTTTGTGGAGGTAGCCCATATTAGTGTTATTTTTGTGAGGTAGCCCACATAAGCCTGTTTTCTATTTCACTTTGAGAGATTACAGCCCAACCAATGTAATTGAAATGGCAGTGACATCTAAGGAAGTTCATGTCAACTGAATAAAATTAAAACCATATCAATTACATCATTCTTGTTTGTAGATCAAAATGCTTTGGAAAGGGAATAGAGGATGTTCATGTCAACTGAATTAAATTAAAACCATAATAATATTTACAGCTGTCTCTAAGAGGCAGTAGAATAAATGCTTTGGAAAGGGAATAGAGTAGATTCCAATAGCAAAACATATGCCAACAAATATTTCTTCTATGTTGTGACTTTGAAGTATGAGGTGTAGATGTTTGCTGCCTCTTATTCTTATGGGGCTTGCCTTCACGTTGCTGATATTGTGCGCGAGAAAAGAGGGGATATTTAGTTGTTCAAGACTTTGTATTAGCATGCATAACAATATATATTGCAGTTTATTACTTTTGATTTCATGCTAAATGCCTGGGGAAATTTATAAAAGCCAAATATCTATTATGTGTCCCATTTATTTATTTTGAATTGGATTTGAAAGAATATACAATTAATTGTATTTTGTATTTATTGTATCAAGATAAAATGGGCGTTAAACATTTAACCTTTTTATGATATGAAACAGGTGGACTGAGGAGGACAGCACACATGGAATATTGTTTAACAAAAGAGTAACATCTTTTTGGTGAGTTGGAAGGTGATATGAAACAGGTGGACTGAGGAGGACAGCACACATGGAATATTGTTTAACAAAAGAGTAACATCTTTTTGGTGAGTTGGAAGGTGAGAAGGAAGTTCTGCACAAGAATTTAACCAATTCATGATATAGACCAACAGAATAAGAGTTAGATTTGAGAGAATATTTAGGTAATTGTATTTGTTTTTATTAATGCACACTAAAATTTCTACTAAATATTTAATTCTCTTGTGATATGAAATAGGTATATGGAAAATGTTCTTTACAAGAGTAAGGTATTGTGCCAGACAAGGTACATGGAGAGGGGAGGTTGATGGAAGGTCCAAATCATATAGGAGTAGCAAGTAGATGATGTGTAGTTGGTTAATACAATTATATTATTGCTGATGCAAATAGATATATAGTCAAGCATTTTCTTTTTGAGAGGGGCTTGCCCCTTCTCCCATCCTTCATGGATAGCAATGACCAAAGCTATCATGGAGGCTTGTCCGTGTTTTTATTGTGTTTATCATGCTTTGTGGTTTAGTATTATTATTTTTCTATGCCTTTTCTTTTTAAAATTCTAATTTTAAATTTATTTCTGCCATCATTTTATAATAACAATTTTTAGAATTATTTATTTTGAACATTAATAATATATTTTTATTTTTTTAATGAAGTTATTTTTTTCATAATAATTTTATAATGAAATTGCTAACAAAATATTACCATGAAATTCTTACTGCACTATTTATGTAAAAACTTTTGATATATTTAATTTTCAACCTCACATTTGGAAATTTAATTTTTGCATTTTAAAACTTGGATGTGTAGGGCTTTTATTTATTTTAAATTTCTCATCTCAAAATTTAAATCTTAGCACATTTAAATAATAACAATTGTAAAAGTACATTTAAAAATTTCCGTGTTTGATAAATTTGCAATTGCATTTTTAATAGAAACTAATCTTCAAAGTTCTAAAATCCATACAAGAACATTTTTACATGCCAAACCCATTTATGAGAATCACACTTCAAAATTTCCATGTTTGATGAATTGGACACTTTACTATTTAATTTTGAATTCCACTCCTTAAAATTTGATGCTTATAAACACATTTACATACTCTGATGACATTCATTTGTGAACTTTATACAACCTAAAATCTGATATATTTAATAAACTAGAACATTACAAAGAGAAGCTTAAATCTAATATTATAAACAGAAGCTGAAATCTATATATTTGTGTTGTGTTGTAGTGTTTTGTGTTGTATCCTCTTAATGTCAAAAAGTTATGTTGTTGTTGTTGTGTTTGTGTGTGTAAGGTGATACACATAACACTCTCTGTTTAAGTTGATTTAACTATTCAAAAATTGATGTTTGAGAAAATGCTTTTATTGCCTTCCTATAATATTTAATTTCTAATTTAAATATCATTAATTGTATGTTAAACTATAATTTGTTCAAAAACATGTGATTTTTGTATGAAATTTTCAAATACAATGATTATATTGTTATCAAATTTATATTTTAATATATTAAATGATGAGTTCAAGATGGTAAATTTGTATTTCAAATTAATTTACATCCATTTGCACTGCATGTTATGATATACAAGTATATAATTGTAAATTGAACTATAATTTTATGAAGAGTTTGACCTTTTTTCTTTTTTCTTTTTTGTTATATGGGATGAATTTTTAATTATAATGATCCTTGTATTTTTGTTGATGCATTTTATTTTATGTTTCAAGCCAATCTAAATATAGATCCGTTTTTTTTGCCATCTAGACACGAATTTCTAAATTTATTTTGGACTTTATGACATTTTATTTTATAAATTTTTGAATTTTCCATGATATATTTAAATCTCAAATTTTCAAATTTTAATTAAACTAATTTATATGTATAATGTAATGTATTTTAAATTAATTTGAGCGGTTGCATTTTAAATTCCACCCTTGCATTAGTGTATTTTGTATTTTGAAGTTTGTATATATGTTAATGACAATGGGAAAATGGAATTTAGAATTATTTTTTGATTTTTGACTAGTCTCTACAAATTAAAATTCTAGATAATTAATAATAATGAAGTTTCAAAATTTCAGCATTTATACAAACACTTTTCAAGATGTACATTTAAAATTACAAAACACATAAAAATTAAATATCATAAAAACACCAAGAAATAAAAATGAAAATAAAAATTGATGATTTCAAATTCTAAAATTTATATAAAACAAAAACTTTTAATTTATATGTTTTGTTATATTTAATTATATTTAGTGTACTATGTTGTACCATGTTAATGTTTTATGTAAATGTTGTGTTGTTTGTATTTGGTTATGGGTGTAACAATGTGTTTTTAAGAGAGTTTAAAATAATGTAAGTGCTTTGGAAATTTAATGTTGGAGAGACATGAACATTTACAAAAATTGTGTATTGTGTTTGTATGGTGTTAGAACTTTATGTTGTATATTAAAACTATGGTGGTTTATAAATAGAATCTGTGATTTTTTAATGAAATGTTTAAATATTTAATTAATTATGTTGAATTAATTTGAATGAGTATGTAAAGTTTGTGCACTTCAAAATGATATAAATACATTGAAATTTGATGCTTGGGGGAGTGACTTGTAAAAAAAAAATAAAAATAAAGTATTTGATTGTATGACATCTAATTCTATAATTTTGAATTGCATATTAAGCTATGCTTTCACCAATACTTTCAGATTTTTCATTAAATGTTTAGATACAATAAATTAACACTTTAGGATTTTACAAGAGTTCAAGATAATACAGGTACACTTAGAGATTTGATGTTTGAGAGACATGGACATTTAAAAAAAAGGGTGTATTTTGTTTGTATGATATTATAATTTTATATTGTATATTGAACTATATTTGATTATACATTTTCTTTTAAATGTTTAAATTTTTAATGAATACATGTGTAAAATTTGTGTATCTGAAAATAATTTAAATACATTGAAATTTGATTTTTTGGGGGTCTCACTTGTTAAGGAAAATGTATTTGATTTTATGACATTTAATTTTATAATTTTATATTGTATATCCAACTATGGTTTCCCTAGTTCTTTCAAAATTTTCATGAAATGTTTAGATGTAATAGCTTAACAGCATGTGTTTTACAATAGTTTAAGATAATGCAAGTACTTGGAAGTTTGATGTTTGAGAGAGATGGACATCTTAAAAAAAAGTGTATTGTGTTTGTATGTTATTATAATTTTATATTGTATATTAAACTATATTTGTTGATAAAAAGAATTGTGATATTTTTAATTAATTCTTTTTCTTGTATGGGATATTATATGTATTTTGAATTAAGTTGAATGCATGTGTAAAATTTGAGTATTTTAAAATAATTTACATACATTGAAATTTGATGTTTTGGAGGAGTGACCCATAAAAATTAAAAATTGTATTTGATTGCATGACATTTAATTCTATAATTTTAAATTGCATATTCAGCCATCTTTTCCCCAATAGTTTCATATTTTTTCATGAAATGTGTGGATATAATAAATTAACATTGTTTGTTTTACAATAGTTTAAAATAATGCAAGTACTTGGAAATTTGATGTTTTAGAGACATAACATTTAAAAAATTTGTATTTTGTTTGTATGATATTATAATTAATTCTTGTATGTATTTTGTATGCCATGTTATTTGTATTTTGAATTAATTTCAACTTAAAATTTATGTATTTTAAAATAATTTAAATACTTTGAAATTTGATGTATTGGGGGAGTGACCTAAAAAAATTAGATATAATAAAAGTTTAGATATAATAAATTAGCAGTGTGTGTTTTACAATAGTTTAAAATAATGTAAGTACTCAGAAATTTGATGCTTGAGAGACATGAACATTTAAAAAAAAAATATTGTATTTGTATGATATTATATTGTATATTAAACTATATTTGTTTATAAACAAAAAAAAATATGTGATTTTTTACTTAAATGATTAAATTTTGAATTTATTGTACTCTCATTTTTGTATGCTATGTTATATGTATTTTGAACTAATTTGAATACAGGTGTAGGATTTGTGTATTTTAAAATAATAAAAATACATTGAAATTTGATGTTTTGGGGAGTGACTTGTAAAAAAATAAAGTGCATTTGATTGCATCACATTTAATTATATAGTTTTAAATTTCATATTCATTTAAGTTTACCCCATAGTTTCATGTTTTTCATGAAATGTTTAGATATAATAAATTAACACTTTGGGTTTTACAATAGTTTAAATTAATGTAAGTACTTGGAGATTTTATGTTTGAGAGGCATGAACATTTAAAAAAATTGTATTTTGTTTATATGATAGTATAAGTTTATATTGTATATTTCACTGTATTTTTTTATAATAAAAAAAAGTGTGAATTTTTATTGAAATGTTTAAATTTTTAATTAATTGTGGTGTGAGTTTTGTATGCCATTTTATGTGTGTTTTGAATTAAGTTGAATACATGTGTGCACAATTTGTGTAGTTTAAAATAATTTAAATACATTGAAATTTGATATGTAGGGGAGTGACTTGTAAAAAAATTTAAAACTTATTTAACTGTGAGACATTTAATTCTATAATTTTAAATTGCATATTCAATGATGCTTTCCCCAATAATTTCCCACTTTTCATGAAATGTTGAGATATAATAAATATATAATTTTATTCTTTTAATTAAAATTATTTGTTTATAAATATTAATGACCATTGTTTTATCCCCTCATGGAGGTGGATGTCAAGAGTACCCATAAGGTTGGGAGGCTTTCTCACCACCCCATTGCTTCATATTTCAATTCAATTCAAGAGGGTTGGTTGGGTGGCCAACCCACCCTATTCACCAAACTTGTGAGCATTTCTTATTAAGTTGGAGAGTATGGCAAGTCTTCACTCTTGTCTCTATCAAATTTTATGATGTGTTACATAGTTCCCTCCTAATAGGTGGTATTATTTGTGGGGACTTTCAACATGCACAACAAATTTCATGTAGCCACTAGGAATTTCTTTTTCCATTTTTCACCTTCTGAAAATGGTTTGGTTTTGTTTGTGCTTTGGACTAGTCTATGTATTAGTAGTTTGGCGCTAGAGATGGGTAACTTTGACTCTGTCAATGAGACTTGTAACTTGACATTGTGGCCTCTCTTAGAGTTGGTGATTATTGTTGAATTTTGGGGCTCCCTCTCTTCAAGTTTGGAGTTAGTGCATTTAAAGATCCTTTGGGTGCTCACATTTCTATTGGTCTTGATTTTATTGGATTTAGTGGAGTGTGTAGCACAATGTTTAGGAGTAGTTGGGCTTACCCACTAGTGCTTGTTGGAAATTGCTTGAAGTTTTAACCTACCCAAGGTTTTCCATCTAATCCTTGTTACTATGTTCTAATGTGATGTTCCTTATGTTATTAACAAGGACAACTACGATGGAATTTTCCCACCACGTTCCCAATGGAGGAAAGCAATGCATTACTCCAAAAATCCAAGGGAGGGTTCAATAGTGTTATCAAAACTAGGGTGGTAGAAATTTTCCCCACTTCACATGTAGCCTTCTTCTCTCCAATCATGTGAAGAAAGTTGGTGCCATAGGGTAACTCTTCCCTTGAAAGGGGCTTCCATGTCTTAGAGATACATTTAAGCATATCCACAAGCCATGCCCATAACCCATAAAACATGCAAACCAAACCATTCCTTGAAAAATACTTTTCACAGGTTAAAGCTTCCTCATCTAGAAGAATGTACACGGAAAAATTATCTTGCACCACTAGAGGACCACAACGAGACTTCAACATAGAATTGTACGAAAATGAAGAAGAGATAGCTTGATTGCAAGCCATAACTGCAAAAGGAAAATATTTATTTGCCAAATCACACATTATTCACCATTGTACTATGTGCAGAAAATCCATGCAAATAGAGCAAAGATTGGGCGGCTAGGGTTTTGGGTGAAACCCTAGGCACCACAAGGGATTCGAGAGCTCTTTCCATTTCGAAATATATATGAATATTATTATAGCCAATATGTCCCCTTCCCTAATTAAATTCATTTTTTCATATATTATAATGGTGATTTTTTTTAATTTTTATTTTCTTGATCTAATTCAACAATAGTTATTTCATTTTGTTTGTGTGATTTTATATTATATAAAATAGATATCAATAAAGATAGAGATGAGTTTCTTTGACTTATGTTTGAGCAACTTCCCTCGACGAGGGTTGGAATTTAACGGGCAAAATGTGAGTCACAAGGCATTTTGCCCGTATTTGACGTTCAAACATTTTGCCTGTGTTTTTCCTCATGTGTTATAAAGTTCACAAAACACATTTTTGATGGTTTATTATTTTCCTAAAACGTTATTAGTAGTCCATACAAATTTGTGTTCCACTTGGTTGGTGCCTTTCACGGTGTCAGCTGTAAAAACTATTTTAAGTAACACTTTGGGCTTACGAAGAATGGAAAAATCAATGTTAGGAACTCTTGATGCAATGTAAGTCATGGCTCCATTGATCATGTAATTTACTGCTTGCAAAGCGAGTTCGATGATATTGTCAAAGGGTATTGCACATCCATTTATTCACGGAGCATGGATTAAGATTGCAAAGATTAGGCAAACATTAATGTTGCCTATATGCGCACCTCTCTCGTGACTGTGACTCAGAATGATATGGAGAGGGATCGCTACATGTTAGTATGGACTATTAGGCTCTCGATAAGGGCTCTCCTCTTTTTTGTATAATATGTGTATATTGTAATTCCACAGTATAGTCACCTATGAAATCTAATCTGTGAAAAGGAGTGGAGGAGGCACAAGGTCATGGTGGAATTGGTCATTCACGTCTCTTAAATGCATCAAAATCTATGTTTGATATGCATATTGACACATTGTGAATTCTACGTACACAACTTTAGCTTAGAAACTTACGTAGATTCATGTCAAACTCGGGTTTAAATAGGTATTTTTCGATGTGAGATTGTGAGACTTCATGTCTCATGTATTCATATGACATGTATTGTTCTGTGGGGCATTCTGAAAGTTGATGATTGAATATTTCTTTTAGCTTCAGAAATTGACGGAGTTACAACAAGGTTTGATGGATTGAAACCTTTTATTTATTTGAATGGTGCCACTTACACAACCGTTTGAAATATCAAAATACTTCTTGTGTTCGTTTTCATATATATATAGAAAGGGGTAGGATTATTGAGCTAGTTGTAGAGGCTAGCAATAGAAGTGTATATTTCTATGATGCAAGCACCAATTTTTTTATATGAGAGACGGTGTCCACATCCTTTGCAAGCAAAACCCTAAATGAAACTTCTAAAATATGATCCCTTAACAAGTAATACTTTTTTTACTCTATAATCCTTGGTTTCCAAATGGAATTGTGCTTCTATTAAAAGAAGATCACATGCTCATATGTGAGACACAGAAGAGAGGAGATAGTATATGCAATGTGTATATTAGATTAGAATTGATTCATCTTACACCCTATATGATTAGATTAGACATTATAAAAGAGATATATTATTCTCTCGCTTCTCAATTGTGTGTGTGTGTGTGTGTTTGTGTGTGTATAATTTATATCATTTTGGTTTCGAAAAAGTAATTGGAGAAAACAATGCTTGGGTTGAGATGCCTAAATCATTGAGAGGAGAAGCCGAGAAGCATGTAAATCTGCATAGAGAATTTTGTTGTAGGTCCTCGCAACATAAATTAATTATGTGAACATTTAAAAATTAATTAAAAATCTCAATCCATATATCCTATGCCGAAGCGACTCACTGAAGGAGAACTCAAACCTTTCCCATGGAAAAGAAAACTCAATTTTCCACATATTTTAATTGAACTAATTGATTATATGTGTAGG
>APFE031196265.1:281870-304095 GCA_000404065.3 Pinus taeda | reverse complement strand
CTTCGGGTCAGTGGAGAATGGTATGAGACATTCTCGATCAATTCTTCTTCTTCATAGTTCAGCAGAGCAGAGTTGAGCAGAGCAGAGCTAGCAGAGCCAGCAGAACAGAGCTAGCAGAGCCAGCAGAGCTGAGCAGAGCAGAGCTAGCAGAGCCAGCATAGCTGAGCAGAGCAGAGCCAGCATAGCTGAGCAGTGCAGAGCTAGCAGAGCCGAGCAGAGCAGAGCAAAGCCAGCATAGCTGAGCAGAGTTGGGCAGAGCAGTGCAGGGCACTGATGGCTGAGATAGTACAGTCGGACTTATGGATCACCGGATGGAGTTCTCCCTAGTTGAGAGGGAGTGTTAAATTGGCAACTAGGGCCAAACTCCATGTGGGTTAGCTTATTTATGGCAGCTAATATTTTTATTGGATCCCTCTCAGCGAGAGGTGTAGGATTGATCTAAAGATCATCCGATTCCGATAAGTATTTATGGAGATATGAATTTGTTTTGATTATGGAATTATTATCAAGCCGACCAGCAACTTGAGTAGGCTCAGAAGCCCAATAGTCACGTCCATTCAACCTCTACGTTTTAGTATAAATAGAAGAGGACTTGAAGTCATTTAACACTCATATACTCTTCATGTGATCTCCTCCTCTCCACGTCTTTGGGTTTTTGGTGAAGGAGAGACACTAAGAGTACACACTGGCCTATGTAAGAATGATGCCTTAGATCTAAAAGCAGCCATGGAAGAAGCCCTAGAAGCTGTCATGGAGAAGTATAATATGCAACAAGAAGAAGGCTCATCATTCGGTCTACAATTGATGCGAAGGAGACTGTGCTTAGGGCAAAGAAAAGGAGACAAAGCTAGCCGCAGTCCTGGGAAGGGTGCCCTAGACGCAGTTAGGAAAACAGGCCAGCAAGTTTGAAGGGACGTTTTCAGGTAATCAAGTGCTAGAAGGAGGGCCGAAGCACCACGCTGGAGGGCCGCAATAGTAAGGGACTATTCTGGGTTAGTAAACACAGAGATTCCTCCTAAAACAGGCTGTGTAAGGGACTGTTCTGTTGTGACTAGGTTGCAGGCCTGTAGGTG
This sequence comes from Pinus taeda, assembly GCA_000404065.3. NCBI lineage: Eukaryota > Viridiplantae > Streptophyta > Pinopsida > Pinales > Pinaceae > Pinus > Pinus taeda. Next base: position 303,022 of record APFE031196265.1, on the reverse strand, counting down.
CTGTTTTGAGGATCAAACAAAGACCTGTATGTGCCTCCTCAAACAGTGAGGTCACATAACTTGAAAGGAAGAGGAGGCCACACAAATTGAAGGTGTGTTTTGGGCATGACTTGGATTGCTGTAGGTTACAATGGGAGCCCTAACCAGTGACCAAAACACTGCCCATAAACAGAAGTGCAAAGTATGGTAACTTGTGCTTTGACTTGTTTCATTGGAGAGGTCTCTTCATTGATGAGGAGATTTTATATACTGCCACATAGGAGCTGCAATATGCCAATAATGGGACAGCTGCAATAACATGTGGCAGCAATGGTGGGACAGCTGCAATAACGTGTGACAGCTATGGTACAATGGGACAGTTGCAATAACATGTGACAGCAATGGCTCTAAGGTCTGCTGGAAGGTGGAACTATAGCCTAGCTGCTTTGCTAGGCTGCAAGCCATAGCAAGCAGCTAAGTCTGATATACTTATTACTGCATGATGTATGGACAGCATGATGGTGCAACACAATCAGGGGCAGCAAATGGATGAGATGCAGAATGATGATAGGTGAAGGAGTCACCTTGAGAATCAGTTTGAAGCAGAATGTCTTCAACTGATCTCATCATGATACAAAATGATCTATGCTAGATCTAGATAAGTCAAAGTATTGACTTCTGTTGTAAATGTACTCTCTCTCTCTTTCTCTGCTGAACTTCAAAGATAAAAGAAGATTTGATCAAAGGGTTTTCCCCACACATTGTGGGGTTTGTCCCTGGCTCGGCGCCATATCTTGTGTTTCTCTGTCTTGGCTTGTCTTCTGCGTTTGTATTTATGTTCTATCTGCAGTTTATCGTAATGCTGATGTGATTGCTAACTGTGAAAATTTAAATAAATTGCTCTAGCATAGAACATACCTAAACTTAACAAGGACCAATGAGAAAAGTATAAGAGGAGGCTTGAGGGTCAGTTGGAGAACACACCAGAGTGATCAGTCATTCATTTTGCTAGAGCGGGGTTGCTAAGCAAAAGTGAATCATTGATCAACAGCGACGGGTAGTGAGGACTGGACAGAGAGGCAGAGACAGTACTGAGAGACCAGCGCAGAAGCAAAGAGAACGAGAGCAGTAGCCAATTCAGGCCACACAGAGCCCAGCAAAGACAGCGCAGAGGCCAAAGGGACTGCGTCATCCACGCAGAGGTTGCTCGAGTGATGCAAAGGGTCCCAGAGGCTACGCAATGCCTCAGAGGGATGACACAAAGAGTCTTGGGGCTGACGCATGTCAGTAGGAGGCTAACACAAAGGCCAGAAGGGCCAACGCTGAGCTTCAGAGTCGCAGAGAGGGTTTTGTAGGACAGGTTTTCTGAATACATGTTTCCGAATATAGAGGAATTGATGCAGTTTATTTTTCTCTGTTGGGTGAGCCGGTTAGGCACCCGTTGTACTCAAGGAAATACTGCATAATAATAAACCCTTAGAATAGTTGCACCAGTTTTCCCGCATTGGGTTTTTCCGACGACATTTGTCCAAAAATAACGGTGTCACTAGTGTGTTTGTTTTCTTTCAGCTGATGATCTGTAGATGTTGTGACTGTATTGTGTTTATTTCGGTATTTAAATGTTTTAAATAACTTGTTCAGAATTTACAAGTAGAAGAAATAAACCAGCAGAATACAGATTAATTTTCTAACGAATAGGCTTAGAAAATTCAAAATGGTATCAGAGCGTGGTCGCAGATCACAGGAGAGCTAAAGGCATCAGCTAAGCAAAGTGTTTGCAGCAGAATCAGCTGTCCCAAGTGACAGTAGTTGATCCTTGTAGAGGCGACAGAGGAAGGGTTGACGCAGAGGGACTGCGTCATCATTTTGGGCCTAAGAGAGGCCAGCGCAGAGGCTAAGGAGGGCAGAAACATGCTCACGCAAAGGCCAAGAGGGCTGACGCAGTTGGCTGAGGGAGTTGTTTTGCCGGTGTCGGGATTGAGCAAAGCCAAGAGGCTCAATCCTTCAGTTACTGGGGCGAAGGAAGCTATGGGCAGTTTGCGGGAGTGAAGCTGGTGGGGTACTGTGGTCAAAACAGTACCTAACAGGGCAAAACCAAGGTAGAGGGAGTTGCTACCAAGGTGGATTCCTAGCCAAGGAATCCGGATCAGTGTTGCAGTTGCACAGACGATCAGAGAGGAGCAACTTGACAGTTGACAGAAGGATTTCCAGGAGGGAAATCAGGACTCAGAGGGAGTCCAGAAGAGAACTTCCAGACGGGAAGTAGAGAGACTCAAAGGAGTCGAACCGAGAACTTCCAGACAGGAAGTAGAGAGACTCAGAGGAGTCAAACGGAGAACTTCCAGACAGGAAGTAGAGAGACTCAACAAGAGTCGAACCGAGAACTTCCAAGCGGGAAGTGGAGAGACTCAGCAGGAGTCGAACCGAGAACTTCCAGGCGGGAAGTAGAGAGACTCAGGAGTTGACAGAAGAGCAAAGAGATGGTCGTGAAAGGGTTGAGAGATCGGGATAGGTTGGACAGAGCGTCCAACTTTGTGGTCTAGAAGGCCAGGATCTTGTCCATTCTAGACAGACATCGTATCAAGGGCTTCGCCTTGAGAGTGATGGCTATCCCAGTTGACCCGGTAGCTAATGAAAGGTACGAGGAGGCAATGGCTAAGGCAAAGTGCATCATCCTTGATGGGGTCAAGGATCATGTGGTCCAACATATTGCTGAGAAGGAAACGGCAAAGGAGATGTGGGACACTTTGAAGACATTGTACCAGCATTCTTTCGTGCAGAGGAAGATGCTCCTACAGAATCAGCTAAGGTCATATCAGATGCAGAAGGGAGAACAGATAGATCTCTTCCTCAGTCGGTTGAAGGATATATGTGACCAATTGACTTCCATAGGAGCCACGTCGGATCAGGAGTTGATGGTGAGGACCGCACTTAACGCAGTCTCCGAGGAGTGGGAGACATTTGTCCACAACATACTGGGCAGGGTGAGTCTTCCAAATTCGGAAGAACTGTGGGTGGCTCTTTGTCAAGAAGAGATCAGACGGCTGACCAAGACGGGAAGTAGCAGTTAAGGGGTCAGGATCAAGAAGGAAGAGAAAGAGGATGCAGCTCTGGCATCTGCGAGAAAGCAGGAGAAGAGGAAGAAGAAGGACCTCTCCAAGGTCAAGTGCTTCCATTGTGGGGAACTGGGTCACTTGCAAACTAGTGCCCGAGGAAGAAGAGTAAGGGAGAGGCTTCTTACTCTAAGGCAACGCCAGCGAAGGTGGAAAAGGAAGTCGAGGAGGATGACGATTGTGCCATGAGTGCTCATGTGCCACTTGAGAAGAAGTGGGGAGACATCGAGTTGTAGTCAAGAGGACAACAACAGATGAGGGGCAAGATACTTGAGGTACCCAACTTCTTGGATTATACCTTGCTATGGAAGCCTCGAAGAGGAGTAGCAGGACTTGCGGATGTAGGTAGAGATGGATGTGGATGAAGTAGCAGAGAGTGCTATAGTGCAGAAATCCTCGGGCAGCACAAGGCTAGCAGACTACAATAGTGCGAGAGGCACGAAGACTGTTGCACCAATGCAGGATGGCACAAAGAGGTGTGCAACGGTGAGAGATACAAGGAGTTGTTGCAGCAGCGCAGAGGTCAGTAGAGGGAGCACTTGTTAGCGGCAGAGGGAGCTTCAGCATCGGGAGTGTTTCTAGCCTGACAGGGATGTCAGAGGTTGGGTGGATCAATTACCTACTTCTCAGTGACTGAGTTGCAGTGTCGTAGCAGAATGCAGCAGCACGATGCAACATGATGAGAGGGGGTCGCAGTGTAGATGCAGTGTTGGGAGAAAGGACCAGCAACAACACGGATGCAGAGGGAGTTGTTGTACGGATGGAACAGTGGTAGTGGCAGGGCCATGGGCAGCAATACAGGATGCAGCAATGCAGAGGATGTTGATAGGAGAGGCCTAGCATCAACACAGGGACCGGTGCGGATAATCAGAGTGATACTCAGTGAGGAGTGTTACTAGAGCACAGTCCTCGCTATGAGGGAGTGTTGATTTGGGGTAGCATCAAATGTGCTCTAGCCATGAAAATTGGTGGAGAGGCTAAAGCACATGAGATCTCCAAGACCCATAAATGGTTTGGACAAATTGTACCCGGTTTGGGAGATATTAAAATAATTAATATTTTTAATGGAGTTCCTAAGTCTAAACTTAGGAAAAAAGAAAATATTAATGGGTATTAATATAAAACTGGGTTAGAAGGTTCCAAAAGTCATGGATCAAGCCAAACCTAATCTTAGCTGTTGATTAGAGATTAAATCTCAGTCGTTGAAGGACCAACGAGAAAAGTATAAGAGGAGACTTGAGGGTCAATTGGAGAACACACCAGAGTGATCAGTCATTCATTTTGGTAGAGCGGGGTTGCTAAGCGAAAGTGAATCAATGATCAACAGCGAGGGGCAGTGAGTACTGGACAGAGAGGCAGAGACAACACTGAGAGACTAGCACAGAAGCAGAGAGAGCGAGAGCAGTAGCCAGTTCAGGCCACGTAGAACCTAGCAGAGACAGCGCAGAGGCCAAAGGGACTGCGTCATCCACGCAGAGGTTGTCGGAGTGACGTGGAGGGTCCCAAAGGCTGCGTAGTGCCTCGGAGGGCTGACACAAAGGATCCTGGGGCTGATGCAAGTCAGCAGGAGGCTGACGTAGGTCAGTAGGAGGCTAACACAGAGGCCAAAAGGGCCAGCGTTGAGCTTCAAAGGCGCCGGAGAGGGTTTCGTGGGACAGGTTTTCTAAATACCTTTTTTCGAATATAGAGGTATTACTGCAGTGTATTTTTCTCTGTCAGGTGAGCTGGTTAGGCACCCAGTTGTACTTGAGGAAACACTACATAATAATAAACCCTCAAAATAGCTACAACGGTTTTCCCGCATTGGGTTTTTCAAGGGACATTTGTCCAAAAATAACGGTGTCACTTGTGTGTTTGTTTTCTTTCAGCTAATGATCTGTAGATGTTGTGATTGTATTGTGTTTATTTTGGTATTTAAATGTTTTAAATAACTTGTTCAGAATTTACAAGTAGAAGAAATAAACCAGCAGAATACAGATTAATTTCCTAATTGATAGACTTAGAAAATCAAAAAAAATCTCCCGACCAGTGCTACCCGGAAGACTCCGGGAACAACCTCTGTGTGCTCCCTTCCTGCGTCCTCCTAGAACACACACTAGCTGAGCAAAGACTGCAAGATAAGCTCTGAAATCCGTCCAGCTCTCCTCCAAGGTGGTACGATTTAACCTTCTTGGGGTAGCACTCGAAGTCCCTCGAAGAAAGGGTGGGTCCTCTGCTTGGAAAACTCGATGGTAAATAGCAAGTGACCCGACTAGGCAACTCGAGCAACAAAAGTGAGTTCAACTTACCAAAGACCCTTTGTGAAGATGAACTCCTCCTATTTATAATTTCGTGAGCCTTCCTTCCCATGTGTGCCCCTCCTCCTTGCCTTTCGACTTCCCTCCAAGGCTATTCGAACTCCTCACTTAGCCAAGTGTGTTTATCATTTGTGGGTGGCCCCCACATTCCACTAACAAAATAATTTGGCCTCTTTTTCTCCCCTAAGTCCTTAAGTCAAAATTGAGTGGGTTCCATGGTCACCAAAATTATCCAAAATTGTGGGAAATTAAACCTGTAACAAAATAATTTAGGAAGGGACATTACAAAGAAGAAGCCAAGTCTGTGAGGAAGCTCAAGAGAGGCTCAAGCAAGTATAAAGGTAAGCTACCTTTTAAGTGCTTTAATTGTGCCTTAGTTGGTCACTATGCATCAAAATGTCTTGAAACTCGAAAAGAAGAAGGATTATGATCCAAGAGAAAAATTCAGTAAAGTACAAAAAGATAGAAAGAAGGCTAAATAGAGAGGTCTCTATGTTCAAGATGACAGCTCCTTTGAAAGTGAAGTCAGCCACTGCTCAGATGAGGACAGAGATGATGAAAGTCTAAAAGAATTCATGTTGATAGCCATAGACAATCTGCAAGTCAAAGCTATCAATTATGATGATGATGATGTTGAAGTGGATCTAGAAGAAGAATCGGTAAGTGCACTTGAAGAAATAGAAAGATTGAGAAAGAAAAATAAATCTCAGGAGTCATTAACCAAAGAAAAGGCTGCAGTTGTCGAACCATTGCTTCTGCAAATAAAAGAAGGTAAGAAGATTCAAGAATCCCTAAACCAGCAGTTGAATGTAAAAAATCAAGCTTGTTAAAGGCTAGAAGCTGAAATTGTTTAGAAGAAGTTAGAGAAAGCAAAATATCAATTAAGTTTCAATCAAAAATTTGGAAAAGGAACTGAAAATTTAAATGAGTTGTTGGAAGCATAGAGAGTTTCCAAAGATCGTAGTGGTCTTGGATTTGAGGCCGAATCTAGTTCAACAGCAAAATTGAAAGGTAAACAGCAAATCTCTTTTGTATTGGCAACAAAAGAAGATACAACGTTGAATCAAAATGAAAATATGCAGCCCAAAAACCAATCAAAAAATTATCAACAGCAGCAAAAGAACAATGTTCGCCAAGATACCAAAATACTCAGAAATCGGCCCAGCATAGAAGACAATTTTGTAGGTACACTGATATTTTTCCAGGTTATTGTTTCACCTGCACTAACTATGAACATAAATCAGCAAATTGCAGAGTGAATTTATCCTGCAGGCAGCTCAGATCAAGAAGTTGAAATCAGCAGATTAGACAGAGGAATAGCAGACCCAGTTATAACAATTCTTTAGCTCCTTTGAACAATCAGATTCAATGTTTTAAATGTCCAAATTTTGGGCATACAGCAATTGATTGCAGACTTGAGGAAAAGAGGACTAATCTAGTTATTGAGCAGATTAGTCAAGAGACCAAGGTGTGGAAAGAAAAGGAGAAAACAGAGCAATGTATGCTCAGAATGAAGGTAGTCATTGGTATGTGGACATTGGTTCTTCCAGGCACATGTCAGGAAACAAAAATAAGTTCTTGACATGGAAACCAGTGGACAAGGGTAATGTAACCCTCAGTAACAACGCACCTGGTAATATTGTTGGTAAAGGAGTTGTCAATCTGTCAAATGGCAAAGGTAAAGCGAAGAATGTCTTATATGTTGATAGGATGAAGCACAATCTGCTTCGTGTGTTGCAGATGTGTGATCAAGGCTATGATGTGACTTTTAAAGCTAAAAAGTATCAAATCAAGCCTACAGGCACAGGTGAAATAGTGGTTGAAGTTGTGAGAACAGATAGTAATGTGTATGTCTTGAAAGAGAAAACAAAGAGGTGTTGCTTATCAAAGATTGATAAGAGTTGGTTGTAGCATGGGAGACTTGAGCATCTGAATTTTGATCAGATAGTCAAACTGAGCAAGAAAGATGCTATCAAGGATTTACTCAGGCTTTCAAAACCAAAGAATACGATTTGCAAGTCTTGTCAATTGGGTAAGCAAACTCGAGTTCTATTCAAGTCTAAGGAGAGGTAATCATCAAAGCCATTGCAGCTAGTACACTAGACCTGTGTGGACCATCAAGAACGCAATCACCCACAGGTAAATTGTATTTCATGTTGATAATTGATGATTTCAGCAAGATGATATGGGTTGTTTTTCTTAGAGAGAAATCTAAAGCGTTTGAAAGTTCAAAGAATTCAAAGTTATGGCTGAAAATGAAATTGATTGCAAGATCAAGAGCATAAGATCTGATAATGGACATGAGTTCACTTCAAAAGAGTTTGATGAATTTTGCAAGAAGCATGGCATCAAAAGGTTGTTCACTATAGCAGAGACTCCTCAACAGAATGGTGTGGCAGAAAGAGCAAACAGATTTGAGCAGAAGTTAGCCAGAGCTATGATGGATGAAAGAAAAGTTCAGCAGAGATTTTGGGATGAAGTCATTCACACAGCGGTGGCAATACTCAACAAAGCTCATTTAAGACCAAACTCCTTATGAGTTGTGGTATGGCAAACCTGCAATTGTCAAGCATTTCAGAGTTTTTGGCAGCAAATGTTACATCAAGAGAAATGATGACAAGCTTGGTAAGTTTGATGCAACGCTTGATGAAGGCATTTTTCTTGGATATTCTTGAAGTAACAAAGGATATAGATGCTATAATAAGAATACCAAGAAGATTGTTGATTGTATTGATGTCAAAGTGGATGAATACGTAGACAAACAGTCAACAAATACCAGCGCTAATGAACCAGTTACCAATAATGAGGAGGACCATGAGCCATTTTCAGAAGAAGATAATGAAGAGCCCTCCAATCCCCAAGTCAAAGATCCTTCAAGATATGTGCAAAAATATCACCTAGATGAGCAGATGGTTTTCAGCTAACAGAGAAGCCCGATTATGTTTGCAAGCTTAAGAAGGCCTTGTATGGTCTCAAGTAAGCCCCTTGGGCTTGATATTCCAAGTTGAACAGCTACCTACTCAAGTGTGGCTTCAAAAGAGGCGCAGTTGATAGCAATTTATATGTCAAAGCAAAGGATGGAAAACTTATAGTGGTGGTTGTTTATGTCGATGACATTATTTTTCCCATTGATTCAAACTTATTAACATGTCAGTTTGTAGCAGATATGAAGGTCAAATTCAACATGTCTATGCTTGGAGAGCTTTCATATTTCCTTGGATTACAGATTGTGTAGACTTCCAAAGGAACCTTCATTTCACAAAGCAAATACCTCAAGGAAGTGTTGAATAAGTTTGGCATGGAGGAATGCTCTTTAGTGAGCACATCAATGGTTACAAGACCATGGGGCTAAGATCACATTGTTGTCACTCGGTGCTCAGGTGCCAAGTTGCCAAATTAAGCTCGAGTCATATGGAGCCAAGATCGGAATTCTAATTGTCGAAGCATTGCATCGCCAACGTCAACTATTGCGTGTGTTAGGAGCCGAGTGTATCTGTGGCTACTAGGACATATTATGAGAACCCAATGAGGCAATTTATGATTGATCGAGATTGGTTGATTCCCTGAGCAGTGGCTCATTGCAATCCCGACGTCAAAGATTGTCAACAGAGAGTCAACACCCTTCGATTTAAAGACTGGGACGTGGGAAGAAATTGATGGAATGGGGATTATTGTCCCTTAAGGCCATGAAACCATACTTTATCGATTAATCTCAATTGAGCCAAACGTTGTTGTACACCTGGGCATTCGAAGGAGCTGAACATACTTATATACACAATTTGTCACGTATTGTTGGAAGTCGTTTGGCTGGGGAGTGGACGCAGTCTCCTTACTGGACGGCACTGGGGTTAGTATCATCTGCATTGAGGATGTATGATTTGTGATTGAGGGCAAATGTTGTTCCTTATGGTTCTATTGGACGTGCCTGGAGTGTATTTGTATGACACAGTTGGACGACATCATAACTACTAGTGTATTTCTCCTCACTCTGAAGACACATTCGAGCTACTAAAATAAATCAAGTTTCTCTGTACACTCAAATGATATATTACCTTTAGACTAATATGATGTTTATATCTTGTCATTTCTAGGTTCTATACATCAGACAGTAAATAGCAGAAATTTGTTTTGTATCCCTTTATTAGTATGTGTCATAGAGCTACTAGCACTGTGTAATGGTTGTCATCTCGAGTTGGGGAGTTGAATCCCTTATGTTGAATTTTGAACCATGTATGATACTAGGGCTTGAGGCATCTCTATACTATTTAAGAGGGAGAAAAGTTGATAGCATTATTACTGAGCAGAAGTATTATGATGAGTTGTGTGCTACTAGAAATTTGACTTGTCATTTCAAGTGTCAATATTGTAAGGGCTAAGTTTGAGTCCCTATTGAGCCTATCTGTTGATGGTGTCATGAGTAAGTGTTGAAGCACACTACTGAGAGTTCTATGTATTGAATTTTTTTTGAGTTGTCAGTCAAAGTTATGGATGAAACCTTCAAAAATACCCTTAATAAACTAGCATCAACCATCAATAAATCCTTTTCCAAGGGGATACTCACTTTGCTATAGCAAGAGCAGCCACAAAAAGAGCATGACTTGGGACACAAGATCTTTAAGTTGGGAAAGATTTGAAACACATGAGGGTCATGGTGAAAGCTCTTTTCAAACTAGAAGAACTGGATGCACCCCTTTCCAAAGTACACCAGTTAGAGGGGAAGAAACTAATTGGGGTCCTAAAACAAACTATGCTTACCCTAATACAAAACAAGTTCTTGGAGTACCCTTGTGAAGGGCTCATACTTCCAGTTGCCTCTTGTCTCAACAGTATCATGATGTTGACCGCACCTATAACTCCTTACAATGATGACATAATGAGGAGAGTCTTCAGGTTGATAGTAGAGACCTTTCAGGATTTGGATAACAGTGAGGGTCTCACATTTGGGAAGAAGCTTGAGATTCTAGAATTCATGGCCCTGGTTAGATCTCATGACATCATGTTTGATTTGGAGTATGATGACCCGATTATCCAAATGTTCCAATGCTTCTTTAGCATTAGAAAACATCATCCTAACACAGTCATAACATATATGCAGTCCATTTTATCTTCTTGTATGGGAGGTCATGATGCCATTTGTAGGGAGTTGCGGGCTAGATTGTTGACCATTTGGAGGAGAGGACAACTGGTCTCACCTACTGCTTATGAACTAGCCGAAAGATTGGTTGAGCAGAACATTGGGTTGTTCAGAAGACAACTGACCAGGGAGGAGTTACTCAGGTTGGGTGGATCATGCAGTAAGAATGAGCTGAGGAGTTAGGGTCTTTGCTTCATCTGCAAGGGACCTTGGGGACCTAACCACTCATGCATGGGTGACACCGAGGAGACGACAAGGAGAGGTCAGAAGGAGATTCCTTGTGACTTTTAAGGTGAGGATTCTTCTTCTATAGTTGAGTCCTTGGACACCTCTGAGGAGCATGAGCAGTCAGGGGGAGTTGTTGATAGCAACTCAGAGATGCAACCATGTTTGGTAGACAAGATTGATGAGTAGCGGCTTGTACTCATTCAGCATGAGCAGCACATAGTGGAGCATAGTGCGCATGATGGGCCAGCTTTGAAGAGTCAGCCGGTGGCTCATGTTGAGCCCAACATGGAGGAGGACAAGCAGACATCCTTAGGGCCAACCATTGATGGGGAGCAAGAAGATGTACAGGTAGCCACCAGGAAGGTAGTATTTGCAGACATGGGTCCTCAAGAGGCGTTGAGACCTGAAAGGACAATTTCGCAGGTGACAAGTGGACCAGTGGAGCCTGGAGTTTTCGGTCAGATGAGGGAGGTTCTTTTGGAGATAATGGTGCAATCATCTTTAGGTCTACCCACTGACGAGGCGCAAGTAGATGTAGTGGCAGCTAGAGAAGTTGCAGTATTTCCAAGTCGCAACCCTCTCCACGAGTACATTGACAGGGTGTGTAGCAAGGGTCGCCCACTTACAGGGAGAGAGGCAAGGATTCGTAGACATATCCAGTTGATTGGTTAGGAAGAGTTGCATGAGTTGAGGATGGTGCATGTTACTGCTCAAACTAGAAGTAGACCTAAAGGGGATTCCTAAAGGGCGAATGCTAGACCAAGGGAAACAAATGGAGACTTAGCACTGTCACCTCAGCTAAGTCTCCCTTCTTTTTACGGACTTTCACCGACGGGAGGAGACCTGGTATGTTATGGAGTCACCAATGAAGGATAAATCAATGAATGGATATGAGTGCCCAAATAATCTCATTCCCGGAAGAGCTTGAAGGATGGAGCTTGCTTCCTTTTTAAGCAAAGTACAATATCTTCTAGGGAAAGGAAGGGAGGATTTGAGGGTTAAGTTTATGGGATATGACTTGTGAAGGAGTTTTCCAATCCCTACAATCCTTGTTGAAATTGGTATTCCGGATGGTTCTTGAAGAATTGTCTTTTCAAAGGAACAGGACCAAGTGGACCCAGTCTAGGGTACGGGAGGAGAGTATGGCAACCAATGATTATCCCTGACCTAGACAAGGTATGGAAATGGATCAATGAAAGAATATCCACTTAAAGGTTTGAATTGATCCAATAAGGTACTAGCCTTTGGGGATGCTAGGGGAAAGTTTGATCCTGAAGCTAGGGCTTCACTTTTTTCACAACTCCACCATCATAATGGCCTCAAATTTAGAGGAGGTCTTCAGGGAACACCAACGCAAGAGACCCTAAGAGATCGAACTTTTCGGATGGGTAGTTTGCCAGGAAAATGATGCCCTAGGTGACCCAACTTGGCTAGACCTGGAAACGAGGGAGAAGATATGATTTTAGGTGACCACCTCTTGGTAGATCAATGCCTTAGTCTTGGGAGAATGGAGTCTATGTTGAATATGAGTGAGGACCTTTGGTTCTTGGTCGAGGCCTCAAGACTACTTCGCTAGCCTTCTAGGTCAAAGAGAAGCAATCTTGCAGCTTTTATACTTCAATGTACAAAGGAGATGGCTTATCAAGGTCAATTTGTTGTCAGAATTACCCCTAGGAGACTTCGTTCACATTACATGGCCCATACATTAAGAGATGTTATAATAGAGACAAAATTCCACAATTTAAAGCAATAAATGCATGCAGCAATTAGCCCTAAAAATAGTGAAAATCCCAATCCAATGTATATGACAAAGTAAAACAAGAATAACATTAAAAGCATGTACTTACATGTAACAGAATATATCCAACCATCCACAATTGACAAAAAAGAAGCTCCAAGATAAGATAGACCAATATCCACACATCAAAATTCATCCATAAAGCTCTAATTCATCCTCTAGAAAATGTGCGAAATTCTCAAGAGAGAGAAAAAATCCAATCCAAAGTGATGATGAGAAAATGAACTCCTCTCACTTGTATTTATACACTAATTAGGAGTTCGAATTCGCCTCCTTGGCCTAAATGGGCCCCAAAAATAAAATAATGTTCTAATAATTCAACTTTTGTTGACAAACCCACCAAACTAGCTCATAAATGAATGAATAAGCCTCTCAAGAGGTCAAATAATAATCCATGCATGTCGTAGGGTCCCCTAAGAGGCCTAATGAGGTCCATGGGTGCCATAATGAAGAGTAGGACCCTCAAAAGCAATGGACAAGGGGTTGGTCCCTTGTAATAACTTGTGGTGCTCCAAATGACATGTGGGGGCACACAAGTGTTCTCATGGGTCTCCAAACAAATCGAAGATGCCAGTAGATCGCATGCAAGGGCTAAGACAATGGTGTAGGTGATGCCACATCATCGTGCAAGTCTAATAAATTGTGGTGCTCCAAATGACATGTGGGGGCACACAAGTGTTCTCGTGGGTCTCCAAACAAATCGAAGATGCCAGTAGATCGCATGCAAGGGCTAGGACAATGGTGTAGGTGATGCCACATCATCTTGCAAGTCTTGGATCATCTGCCAATTGTATGGTGCAAATCTGGGGCTAGTTGGGCATGATGGATCAAGTGCATCTTCCTTGTCCAATAAGTGAACCATGAGCAATGTCTGAATGGTTGTGTGGATCCATGGAATGTTGTCTGCTGTTGTGGAGGCCCGTGGCTCTCAACGCACACCCTACATGTGCCAATGTAGCCCTCTGGATGGTTAGGACCCCGTATAGGGAGACCAAACCCAAGATGGAGACCATCTGCAATCTTGCATAACATCCAATGCATCGCCTAGCCTTCCAGTACAACAAGTCATTAGAGAAATCAAGTAAATGAGTTTACCAATCATTGACCATAAGTGGGGACTTCATAATGGCTTGCCCTTCCATAATGGGCTTCTGGATGTGCCAATGTCTCCTAAATTCCAAATGGATTAACCAAGAATCCTATTAGGTGGTTTCTACTTTTAAAGGGGATAATATATTCAAGGTATATCCTTCAAAAGGTGGTGGCATGTGACAGATAGGTGAATGAAGCAAGGGGATGAGAAGGGGCAGCCTTGGGTCACATGCTAAGGTACAAGGGTAGCTAATAAGAGGAAAGCCCACAATTGGGTTTATAATGTATAGGAGGAAGAAATCATGGTACATGAGGTGTCCGGCCTTGATTTTTCCACCCTTCTTTATATGCCTTTTGCCTTTTTATGATTTTATTTGATTAACTGCTCGAGGGTCAAGGGGTAAGAGCATGATGTATAAGATATAGAAGTGAATACCCCCTTTAAAGGTAGGGTGGTTTATTGCCCACCAGGGGTTAGGACAATCATGTGTTCCTATATGATGAAGGGGATTCATAGAACCTGTAGGAACCAGGGTGATGGCCATGATGATGGGGTAGAGCTCATGTATTGGCTTTTGCCCACGTGCTAAATGTGTTTGTCCCGACCATCTTTTGCATGTTGTGGTACATTTTCATGTTGAATGTGGCCAAATTTGCTTTTATCTTTCTTTTTAGCTGCATCAACCTCCGGGCTTCATTCCAGGCCATGACCCAAGGTGTGGGCAAGGGGAAGGTGCAAGCTAACCCTATGTGGACCTAGTGGAGGAATGTGGACCCAAGTGGGATAAATGATGAATGGAGTAATAATGAGTCGAAAGAGGGTAATATAAGCGAATAAGGAAGCGGGACTAGGCAACCAAAATCGGGGTTTCTCATGAAATAACATCCCTAAAGCAAAATGGTCGGTAAAAGAGATCCCACGAGACTAGGATGCAAGGTCAATATCCAAAAGGGGGCTAGGTGACAAGGGCACAAACCTAACCCAATCTTTTCGCCAAATCCCCCCATTAATCCATGCCTAGAAGTGTCCATGATAAACAAACTACAATACTCAATTACCAAATGACAAGGCATACATTTAGGTTCAGGGGGGCCACCTTCAAACGTATGATCATGGCAGATGAGCGAGGGACCACATGGTTGGCTCAGGTGGCAGAGAAAATGCATAATGAGCTAGTTGGTGGCTGCAAGGGGCACTGCGTGCCGGCTGAGGACCATCTTGGAGAAAAAAATTCTCCTAGGGATATCACCCACAAAATGATGGGTAACAGTGCAAATTAGTGGACTCGTACCATATATAGGTGCACGTGCATCCGATCCTTCCCACAGGATGGATTGGCAAGAGATCATGAGTTGGTACCCTGTTGGTAGCACAATATTTTCAGTCTAGAGCATGGTGCAGCATGAGCCACCATGTTGATTTGATCAAGCCCTCAATTTAGATATAAATTGAGGTGAGTTAGAGGTCATTTGATACATCCACAAGTACAACATTCATAGAAGATCAACTTCTGAGGCAGCTGAGCTCTAGGAAAAGGAGGACGAAGTGCAGAAAAGTCTGTTTTGGGTGAGTTTGCATCTTCAACTAGGTCGAGGAGCTACAAGAGGACAGTCGCAGCCCTAGAGGTCAAATATGGGCTAGAAGTGTGGGGTAATTTTGTCCTAACAGGTTTGAATTCTGAGCAGGAGGCAGCCGCATGGTTTGGGCATGATTGTAAGGATTTCTTGTGTGGTTTGGAAGAGATTTTGCCACTGTTTCTTGGGCTGCAACCTAGGCAAGTAAACAGAAGTAGATCGCAGGCCTGCTGTCCCTAGCACAGGGTGTCGTGAGGGAGGTTTGGGGCTGGTAATTAGCCCTGGACAGCAGTGAAGAGGAACAGAGATAAAAGGAGCTAGGCCGCAGCTGTTAGGAGGCAGAGTACAGGTGTTGAAGTGGGCTGATGTGGACTGCAATCAAGCCCTAACCAGTCAGCCTAACCTACAGAAGCATTGAACCAGACTTGAGGTACGTTTGTGTTGATCTTATGTTGAATTGTTGCTAGGTGCATGAGGTCCAAGTAAGGACAGTTGTATTTGGCATCTTATGGTTGGTGGAGGGAAACAAGTAGATGTCCAAAGTAGCCCTAGAACAACAGACTTTGGACAGCTGTGAGTTGGGTGAAGGATTGGTAGCCTAAGTAGCTCCTTGGTGGACAAAGGAGCCTACTAGAGGAGGCAGATTGGAGCTCAAGGATTGGCCAGCCAGAGGAGCAGATTTGACAGCCCGTGTTCATCATTGGAGAAGCGACATTTGGTGGTGATAGGTGGCAGCCTTCCTGCCCTTTTTAGTCTTCATTGGAGCAGCGTAGAAAGACTTTAGTGGGAAGAAGACCCTAAGTAGTTGACAAGTAGCAGTGAGCAGTTGTGAGTTGTTCACAAATGGAGTTGTGAACAACTCAATAGGAGTCTCAATGTGTTGATGCATTGATGGACGAACAAGCAACGTGAGAGCAAATTGGATAGCCGAGATTCAGTGACTAGATGGACTTAGAGCATTGATAGAGGCAGGTGTTGCAGATTGGAAAGAAGGGACCCGCGGGTGTACAAGATATGACAAAGAAGTTTTGATCATGCACTACATCAGCTAGACCATCAGATTATCTTGTATTTGTATTCTTGTACCATTGGATATTTGAAGGCCCTTATTCCTAGTACGGGAGCCCTAGACTATTGTATTATTCAATTGGATTAATATAATGAAGATTGGGTTATTGTACAATATTGTGTAAAATGCTAAGCTGCAGGAAATCTTAGAGAAGGGTCTATTTCTGGCCAGAAATGAAACGGAAACGAGGAAACTCATACTGTACGGCTTGGAAACTCGTTTCTGGCCGCACTGGCCCGTTTCTCGAGGAGGAAACGTGGCCAATACAGCCGGAAACGCATTTCCAAGCCGTATCGTGGAGTTTCCTCTTCTAACTTGAATTTTTCTTGGGGTGACTAAAATATCTTCTGGATGCTTCTAGATGCCTCTCAAGTTATAAAAGAGAGGATTTTTTAGTGGGGCAGCCTAATGTTCAAGCCTATGGCCCTAGTGTTGATATGCAGTTCATGGTAATGCTAAATTCTAGTAAAAGTGACATTCTCCTTTATTTTTCATTTTCATCATTTTACTTAAATTTTTAACATTACTATGAAATGACTTGGGATGTTTGAGAGTGGTTTCGCCCTGATTGGATTTCATATGGAGAAAGTAGAATTTTAGATCTCACTCAAAATCCAGCAGAGTTATCTGTTTTTCAGGATTTCAGGATTGGGGGGATTGCAATGTTCCATTGGATTTTGTCATGTTCTAGGGTATGGAACTTGTATTTAATCAAGAGAACCAAGCCCTCTACGCAGGGGAGACTCCCAATAATCAAGAGCACGTAGGGTACTAGGGTACTAGGGTATGGAACTTGTATTTAATCAAAAGCACTAAGGTCGTTCAACTATGTAGGAGGAGACTCCCATGTAGGAGGAGACTCCCAATCAATCACGAGACAAGAAATTAGAAATTTCTCGTGGCTGATTTTGGATATTGCTATTTTCATTATGTGATCATTTATGAGTAAATGTGATGTAAATTTAGAGACTTATAGTTTATGCATTGACAATTGACAGTTTAATCATAATGTAATAAATTAGAGTGTATTATATATGCTTTATCATTGCACATATTTCTTAAATGTCCTAATATATATATATATATATATATATATAGTGTTTCCCCGTTTCCAAAATTTGGGGGGGAGGGGAGGTCATGTTTCGTAACCATTCCCATTTCGGAAACTCATACCCATTTCCCCATTTCGTGCAACTTAGGTAAAACGTTGTGTATATTTTGTGCATTAGTAGATTCACTATTGTTTACATTCCGTTGTGAAAAGTAGCTTTGCTATGATTCTTGGTTTGGTAGCATCAGTGATTTAAGATTCTATCCTGCACAGAAGGACCATGGAAAAACAACAATGACCACCAACCCGAAGAATGGGGATGAAATAATGGGAAAGATGGAAAGCAGTAAGTATGGAATATCTTGGACACACTACTTCAGTCAAAGGAGGAGGTCCGAGTAGTGCCTTTCCTAGAACCCTAAGGCCTCAAAGGAGGTCCCATTGGACTAGAGTCAAACACTAATCTCCCATGTGAAGTGAGAGAACAAGACTACGGTCAAGATCATCTAGTTTGCCCCTTGATCCATATTAAAATTCCCATAAAATTTAGTGAAAGCACATGATTGCAAAATGGTTGAAGTAATCGCCGATGGATGACCCACCTTCCTTCAAGAAGGAAGGCTGAATCGGAGAGAGAAAACTGACCAGAGCAAGAAGTGGGGGATCCTGGCATCACGTTATGTGCCATATAGGCTGTTGGCTGGCTGGCTGTTCAAGAAGGAGAAAAACTTTCTTCTATGGGTTACCCACATTTTGTTGGGTAACAGTACCCATGCCTTTTCTGGTGCCAAGGACTCAACATCTAAAGTCTTCTCTGCTGGGAAAAAGTGCACTAACTGGCATTATAGGAATATGAGAGATAGCTCTGATAAGGGTCAAATTAATGTGCCCCTACTCTTAGTACAGTTGGATCACCAACCTTCAGTCATATATGCTCCATGAATGAGGGTTTAACAACTGTATCTCCTGTTCAGATTCCATGGAGACTATTTCACAGTGCAATTACAAACTCATGCCATAATGTTTCGGAAACTAATGCCCAGTTATGCTTACAAGCAGATGAGCCACCTATCATGAGATGTCACTGATTTGCAACTGAAGTGGTAACCTTCAGGAAATCTGGATCCAACATATGGCTATTGTATTTTTAGGCTTGTTTCCAGTGGTTGAATATGATTCATACCCTTCCAACAACTCAGGCTTCACCTAGCATACTGATCAGTGCACCCATGTGTCCCCAACATCCATTGGTTTGTGCTACTTGCTTCCCCAACAAGCTTCTCTAGGGTCCACAAACACAAGCAGTCTTTTTTCTTACTGCATGATGGCATTGCCATGGGGCTAGCTCTGCTCACATACTTTGCCACTTAGGATCTCAGACCTGTATCCCTTTGAAAATGGGATATGATTGACTGCTCTGGATATGCCCAAGCTATAATCCACTTTTTTTTTATCCACTCTTGGAACAGTGACATGTCTTCCTTCTGCTGTCAGCTACCGTGTGTATAATCCAAATATGATGAATGGTTTAGGCATGAAAACAGACCTCAGAAAGCATTGACTGGTTGTTGCACGAGGTGTTGGGGCAAGTCTGAAATACTGCACATCTCTAAAACATAGCCACTTTTGCTGCTAGCCATCTCTGTGGAAAAGGACCAAACTCTTGAACTTCACAACACATTGACTCGGTCACATGATAAATGGATTGGTGCCTTGAACCATCCATCCATTCTTATCATCGAGTTATCATAACTCACATCATCCAAGGAACCAAGTCAAAACCGTCACCAACCAAAGCTCTTTGTGATGAATATCACTAGGGTAGTAAAACAATTCACTAGTATAGGCTTCATGCAAAATGACGAGTAGCGCAACCTTTTTCTTCGAATCTGATTTGCTAGAAATCACATTAGTCCCTGTTTAGACAGTGTTTAGTTACTATTCTTGCATATTTCAGAAATTCTATAGTTTCCAGCAATAGTTTAGTCTAGGTATTTTTCTAAGGAACAAGCTATTTTAGCCAGACAAAAAATATTTTTGAATGAAGATACTTCAGCATGCTGTAACACTGTTAAAACATAATATCCAGATACATGGAACATACCCTTCGCATTCTGCTTCCGTCATCAACAAAATGGTAGCAAGCCTAGAAGCAACATCTGCCACACTTTCTCCTCCTTCAGGTGGAGCAAAAGGATCCCTTTCATCAAGTGCCCAAATTTCTTTGTACTGTATTTACAAAAGAATTTATCAACTTCAAGAGTGGAGAACAAAGTAGCGTTCCAACCAACTAAAAAATACTGTTATGAAAACATGCCTTGTGCTATTAAACCTAATGAATTTCCAGGAAGAAAAAGAGATAAAACTGCATCACCCATGTAACAATGTCGATATATCTTAATTCAAAGCATAAAATAAAAGTTAATAAACAGCACTTGGGATTAAATGATTTTATGTATTATAAAACCAAGAGCTTCCAACAGCAGGAAAAATCTGAACCCAGTGAGGTAAATATGACAGCTCTTCCCAAATAACTAGAAACATGCTGATATCATGTATGCTATGGTGAGATGCTAGATTTTGATTCTTCACTGTGAAGAACAGAATTCAAAACCCATAGAGACATGAAGTAGCAATATTAATCCTAATTAGAAATTAAATTTTCTAACAGTATCAAAGTTTCTTGACAACCTTACACATTAATGAAAATACAGAGTGTGGAATCCCTAAAAACAAATAATAACATAATAAACGTAAAAGGTAACAATTTTATTCATCTACCACTTACATGATCATGAGATTGAAGTTCAAGTTGTGGTCCAAAATATCGTTCCCTCAATGCCTCTATAACCTAAGACAAATGAGATCATTTAATATGATAGTGGCTATGTTCAAACAATATTGTTAAACAACATAATAAGGAAATTTTTATACATGCAAGAAATAAAGAGTTTATAAAGCTATTGTATTAGTGCCCCTTGCTCCCCACTCTAAAATCTCGAGAATTATGACAAAGTGCGTGCTTACAACTCCTATTGCAAGGTTTGAAGAAGGATGCCTACAAATGTAGAAATGGAGATAATGCACATTGGCTACGAAATTTCACTTTGGGGGCTTCATAATGCTATCGAACAAAAGTCCAATATATCAGTAACATTTATTTAATTTGAGGCAACCATAAGCATTAATTAAACTGTGACATAACTTGCGGTAGTGTCAGCCCCCAGTTTGTATGCATACCTGGAGTGTTAAGCTTCATCTTAATTTCATTAGGTTGTTCCATCGACAAGTACATTCAAGATTTCAGATTGATTAGCACCCTATTACACATTGAGTTTCATTAAATTCCAAGAACTTGCTATCTTTGGTAGTTCTCCTACTTTTTAGGAGTTTGAGTTATAGGCACACATGAGAAAGTTAGATACATATTCTTGCTCCTAGAGTACTCTAGCTCATATGGTCTTGTTCATACTAGCATTTCTTTATTATGATGGGTACTATGGTTTAGATGGATTGCTCACCATCTTGGAACACATGTTGAGGCACCCCACACATCCTATTATATTATTTGCGGAGAAAATGGGGCCATTCCTTGCTTCATGGATTTAGCTGGGGTTTTGTAACCACTTTATAGATTGAGGATTATTATTGGATGGCTGATTCCTCCTTGTACCCAGCCATTTGCACACATCTTGAGGAGTCATTGTACCTTGGGTGATCCGGATTTAAACAGGAACGCAATAAAATACAGAGATAACCATATACACAAATATGCAGCGGAAATAATACTTCATTTCATTAATGGAAAATACTGAA
>APFE031196265.1:257767-271741 GCA_000404065.3 Pinus taeda | reverse complement strand
CAGAGAAAAAGCAGACCCCTCTGATACCACTGATCCAGATTTAAACAGGAACGCAATTAAATACAGAGATAACCATATACACAAAGATGCAGTGGAAATAATACTTCATTTCATTAATGGAAAATACTGAAATATGCTTACAACCGAAAATAGAAATAAACCAGCTAGGGCGATGGTAGCTTATCTCTGAGAAGAGATGTGTGGCTACATGCCTCTGAACTGTTCCGAAACTGTGTTACAATGAGGCTCGAAGGCCTATTTATTGTTGAGAAACAATGGAAAACCCTTCACATTCCAAAACCTAACCCTAGAAGATGAAACGCCAAATTTTGGGCCCCGTTTTGGGTAAATTGGTACATCAATTTCCCAGGGTCGTAACTTTGGCATACGATCTCCGTTTGACGCGTATGATAGCTCGTTAGAAAGACCTATCCGATAACTACCACTTTGGGAAGGGAAACATCGGTCCATGGACCCATGTTACCCCCAAATTTCCCAAAAAATGTCGTTTAGGGCCTCAAAACGGCTCCGGAAGTTCAAGACCCGAAAAACTGCTAAAAATAGTAAACTGTGCTACAATTTAGGAAACTGAAAACGCTGAAAGAGACAATTGTGGGGGTCCAAATGGAATAGGTGGGTGGCCACCAACATCCACCTAGATCATTGGGGATTGTGTTATGGGGGGGTGTTTATGAAATGCCCTTGTTTTCAGTTGCTATTGTTGACATTTGATCAAACATTTAGGACTCTCCACCTCTTCTTAGTGGAATACCTATTTTATCCAGCTTTATGTGCACACTTTTCATGACATTTGGAAGTGACATCCACCTTGGAGACCATGCATATTGTAATGTTCCTATGTAGGAATGTGAGTGATATTAAGCAAATAAATAGTGCAGCAGCATAAAAAAATAAAAACACGCATTAGACATCCATGAAAATGCTGCCAATCAGGGACTGTTGAGCCATATTATTAAAAATCAGAGGGCTAGATACAATATGAAATGGAATGGTGCACCTAGGCTTGTCCCAATGAACAAGCAAGACCAACCCCAAGTGGGAAAATAACTGAGTTGAAGGCTGCCCAGCTGCTACACCACTCTACAATGTGCTGCCACAGTAAACTACTGGCCTGCTAAACTTCAACCTGCTGGAATGTGCCCAAAAACTGCCCAGAAAATTATATCCTTTCAGCCCCGGACTCCTTGGACAAAACCCAGAAAAACCTAGAAGGGAATTTCACTAGTTTTGACTTTGAATTTTCGGCCTCCTTGAAGCCTCTCCCCGGATTCTACTACCAAATTCGACTTGCAGGAAACAACCTGCAAATCCCCTTGTAAACTCTCCTAAAATGTTGGTTTTACCTGTGCTATCCAACTCCTTGCACCCCAGATGGCTCTTGGCCAAGATTAACTGCTCTCCCAAGCCCCACGAAATCGCTGCTACAAGCCTTTGTGCAATCCCTCTACCCAAAAATTCGTACAACTGATGCATTGGTATAGCTAGCTGCAAATCCCAACGAAAATGTCCTCAATAAGCAGCCTCCTCGGCTCCCGGAACTCCCAGCAAGCAATGAACCTCCTTGCTAGCTTCTAGCTCCTCCTGCGTGTTTCTGGCTACCCAGGAAATACGAAGTTCCCTTTTTTGTGTTGTTGGCTAAAGTATGTGATTGTGCTGAACTCCCTAAAACTCCTATGGAACAGACTCCATAGGGCGGGCACGGATGGTCCCCCAAAGAAGAGGTTGAATCTCCCACGTGAGAGATTCGTGGCTAAACAGCCAATAGACTCGCTAAGCTGCAGAGCATACAAGGGTGTGTTTGTTTGCAAATGTTCAAGATGAAAACAAAATGAGAGTTGATCTATCTTTATAACTCATTGGGCCCCCTTAGCCTCATGTGGGCCCCTCCATCTACCCATTCGATTTTCCCTCTAAGCATATCGAATGGCTAATTCGAACTCCTATGTGGGTGGCCCCCACATTCAACTAGCAGCTAAATAAAGTCGATTTGGCCCCTAAGTCGCTAAGTAGAAAGTGTGGGGCCCTCTTCCTTAGTCAAAAACGTTCAAAATTGTGTAGTAGCACCTTGTTACTAATGTGTTTGAGAAGGGACATGACAGTCCTCCCCTCCCAAATGTGGTTGGCCCTCAAGCAACCTCAAAGTTGGGTGCTCCAAAATATGTTCATCCTCCCAAGTGGCATCCTCATCTGGCAAGTTCTTCCAATGCACTAAACATCACTTGTCCTCAAGCAATGCTTGAACAAACACCCTCTTTGACTATGGACCCCCACTATCACTGCAAACTTCACCAAGGTCCCAAATGTGTCAGTGCATCGTCCCTAATCGTTGTACTATCCTATAGTGAAGGAGTCCCTCGATGCTAGGATCCCAAGCCAACCTGATCAACGTGAAGCCCCCCTTGCTCCACTCACTATCTTGCCAGATATGGGCATTAGAACTCCTGTGTCTATCACCAATAAGTAGAGCATCCTGACGATGTAAAACTCTGCCCAAATCCTCATGAAGTCGCTCTATCGAATAGTCCACCCCATGCACTCTGATTGTGGGCCCTTGAACATACAACTCATTCCCTATGTGAATAAAGCCTCTCCTGCATGAGCTCCTCTTGAAATACTCTTGTTGGCCATCCTGCCATGTTGATGAAGTCTTCCACACCCTTAGCGAATCACTGGAACTCGATGGAGAATCTTGATGACCCTCCCCTATAGAAACCAACTCACCCCTATGGGTATTTGAACTGCTAAGTACTACGATGCTAGCGTCCCATGCCCAACGTAGCAAGAAATGGTTCCACTGACCCTATGATACCCTGGTCATCACTAACTGTCTAACATGCTCATACCAAATCCTCCTCTTGCATTGGTCTCGGCCACAATCTATGCAATGATCGAGGTTAGGCCCAACCTGCCAAAGCGACCAAATAGTGTTAGTGCCTATCCCTCCATGGTTGGCCCCAATCTTGAGCAACAATCTACCTCGCCCTATGGTGAGGGCTCCAGTGATTCCCCATGTGTCTGCCTGTGAATGAATCAATTCGCATGTTATAGGTGAAAACATTTCTCCTAGATGGTCCTCAACCAACAGCCAGTAGCTCCTTGAAGCCACCAAACAGCGCAATGTGCCATAATTTCTGCCACCTGAGCCAACCATGTGATCCCTCAACCACTTGTCATTATTGTATGTTTAAAGGTGGGCCTCCTGACCCCTAAGGTATGACTTTTCATTGGTTTGGTTCAGTGTTGCGAAAATCGCAATATTATCGCGATAACAATAAAAAATCTCGAGTTTTTCGAAATGCCGATATTATCGCTCGATTACTACGCAGTTTTTTTCCAAAAAAAATCGGTGAAAAAATCGCGCTAACTTCAAAAAATCGCGATAATTTCTAAGTTATCACGATTCGATGGTAAGTTATCGTGGGGGTTGCGGACAACACGTTTTTAAAAGGGAAAACACGTTTTTTTTTTTGTTATTTTGAACAGATAGCGGCGTGGATTGAGAGTTGAGGAGGAGAGGAACCCTGGAAGGCGTCTACTAGGGTAGAGGAGGAGGAAGCTTGGAGATTTTAGCATCTCAAGCAAGAGAACTTCGTCTTTGGATCAAATTTCTCCTACAAACCGTGGTTTCCAGGTATGGGCACCAAATTTGGCCATTTTGTTTTGATTTTTTCTTGTTTTTGCTTGGGTTTCTATAACCCATTATTTATCAAAGATTTTTTAGTGGATTTGATGGTATTTTTTTTCAT
Source organism: Pinus taeda (assembly GCA_000404065.3). Taxonomy (NCBI): domain Eukaryota; kingdom Viridiplantae; phylum Streptophyta; class Pinopsida; order Pinales; family Pinaceae; genus Pinus; species Pinus taeda. Next base: position 267,974 of record APFE031196265.1, on the reverse strand, counting down.
TTTTGTTGCATAGAGTGGAGAGAGTTCATTTTGGATTGAGTTGAGGTTTTTTTGTTTGTTATATTGTCAAAAATTCAATGTGTTGCATCATGTATGTAATTTTTTTTTTTTTTTTGTAACTTGCAATTCTTATTGTGCCATAAGTTCAACTTCAAAGTTCAAACTTCATCTTACATTAAAACTCAAAAGCTCAACCATATTACAAACATGCCACGGAAATTGGACCTTCTGTGGGAATTTGGTGAACCTGATGGAGAGTTTGATAAATTGAACTTGTCTTGTAAGTTGTGTGGGCAACATATGTCAGCGGGGGTTTATAGATTGAAGTATCACCTTACACAAATCCTTGAACATGATGTAGGGCTTTACAAAAATACAAATGCGGAAATCATCCGAAGAGCCATGAGATCATTGAAAGAATTAGAGCAAGAGAGAGTGGCCAAAGCAGAAGTGAAGAAGCAACTAACAAGGAGAGTTCTAGGCCCAGGTGAATATGGAAGTGGCATTGGTTCTACTTCAGCGTCAATTTCTACAACCAACCCTGTAGCTGCCTCATAATTTTTTGGTCCTAGAACCACGGCTGGTTCACAACCATCTATCACTTCAATGCTTAAAAAAAAGGAGAAAGAACAAGCTGACCAGTTGTTGGGCAAGTTTTTCATTTGGAGTAATATTACTTTCAGCGTTGCAAGGAATAATCTATTTTTCCAACCTGCTATTGATGTTATTGCAACTGTTGGCCCAGGGTACAAAATTCCTTCTTATGATGACTTTAGAGGCCACACTCTTCAAGATGAAAAGGTTGACAGCACCAAAAGATTAGAGGAGTTTAAGTCATCATGGGCACAAACAGGATGCACTGTGATGTCAAATGGTTGGACCGACCAAAAGGGAAGAACCCTTATAAACTTTTTGGTTAGTTGTCCCAAGGGAACAATGTTTATGAAATCTATGGATGCATCTTCACATATCAAAGATGCAAAAACTTTATGTGATTTGTTGGATGTGTTTATTTTGGAGGTAGGTGCAAAACATGTTGTCCAAGTCATAATGGACAATGCTGCAAATTATGTCGTTGTTGGCAGGATGCTTATGGAGAGGCATCCTACTTTATTTTGGACACCTTGTGCTACACATTGTATTGATTTGATGTTGAAGAACATAGGAAAAATTTCCTTTGTCAAAGATATTGTTAACTCATCAAAAAGCATTACAAAATTTATATATAATCATACATATGTGCTTAGCTTGATGAGAAAAGTCATCAGCAATAAGGAGTTGATGCGCCCCGCCATTACAAGGTTTGCCACCAGTCAATATCTCTTCAATCCCTCTTGAATTCTATGTGGGATGTGAAGTGAATGTTTCTTTCAGATTAGTGGCGTGATTTGACATTGAGCCGCAAACCAAAAGAGAGGTCGTATGCAAATTAGTTTCATACCAGGAAGACTTCTGGGCGGGAGTGCAGGAAGTGTGCACCGTTGCTGAATCTTTGGTAAAGGTTCTTCGATTAGTTGATGGTGAGAAGCCCGCAACGGGCTATTTGTATGAGACCATGGACAGGGCCAAAGAATCCATTCGAACCTACTATGATGATAAGGGAAATGAGGGGTTTCAGAAACAACTCCTCCTATGGGAAGTGATTGATGAACGATGGAACAACACACTCTATCGTCCCATTCATGCTGCAGGGATCTACCTGAAGCCTGCATTTTCTTACCCATATGGGTTCGTATTTGATGCTGAGATCATTGATGGATTCTTAACCTGTGTTTAAAGGATGGTGCGACCTCCAGTAGAACGTGCAGAAATCTCCAAAGAAATGGAGATATACAGGATGGCAGGTGGCACATTTGGCTTTGAGATGGTTGTGACTAATAGGACAACTAAAATGCCATATATATTTTAGTTTGTTTCAAATTCCATTGTTTCTTCAAGTTCATAACTTCATGCTTTGCTTCAACTCTCAAATTTCATTTTTTTCTTATGTTTATTTTATTTGTAATTTTGTTATAGATGCATGGTGGAGAATCTATGGTGCCAGAGTACCCCATCTGCAAAAGCTTGCCATTCGAATCCTCAGCGAAACATGTAGCTCCTCGGGATGCAAGTGCACCTGGAGTGTATTTGAAAAAATACACAACAAGAAGCGCAACAGGTTAAACTTAAAACTTAAAATATTGCAAATTTCCAATTAAGTTTTTGAATTCATTAAACAATATTTTTTTTATAGTTATTATTTTATGATCTTTGTATAGGTTGGAGTCCTAGTGACTTAATGACATGGTCTACGTCTACTACAATCTTTGATTGTGGATGAGGCAACTTGAGAGGATACTTAATATGGAGGCCATCTCATTGGATGGGATTGACACCACTGCTGCATGGAGGGTTGAGGCCGAGAGGCCTCTCATGGAGTCTGTCGATGATTGGTTAGAGCAGGAGGTAGTGGAAGGCGTAGAGGGGGAGGTGACACCACCTACCCAAGCTACCCCTGCTACTAGTAGAGGATGTGGTCTACCTCCTCTAGCTCCTACTTCGTCAAGTTCTAGAGCACAGCAGAGTCCACTACCAACTCCACCGGCATCTACATCTAGAGGGAAAGGGAAAGTTATTGCATTTTCTCGCAAGAGGGGCAAAGGAAATCAGTAGAATTAGACTTTAGTTATTTAGTTCATTTCATTGTATATGACATTATGACTCATGATATGAGATACATTATTATATTTTTTGTTGATATTTTGAGGCTGAGTTGGGACTCAGGAGTCAGGACTTACTATTCAGGACATGATTCACTATTATGTGTGATGTAGCACTAGAAATGATATTACACATCTTATATATTAGTTCGTGTATCATATTTATGTGCCTACCTCTCACTGCCTCTCTCGGAACAAGAATATTTTCTCCTGAAATGTTGTTGACCTCCTCTACCACCTGTTACTCACCCTCAGGCTTTATCTTCTCTGTTGAGTCTCTACTACTGAAAAAATCGAGCTGCCTAGGCAACTGAGTATCTACACTGGTGCATTTTCCATCACCACATTGATCCCTCTTTATATCTTCCTATTCCGACTCCAATGGCCAAGATTAAATCTTAATCGATGGCTTTGATCATTTCTTGATCGATCCATGTGAGTTTCTGGAGAATTCTCACCTTGACTTAATTCCGATTAATTAACTAGTTTTCTTAAGTTTAGATTTAGGAAACATTAAAAAATTGGTTAATAATCTAATTAAGTCAACTCTAGGTGGAATTTCCAGAAAAGATTTATGGGTTTTGGAGATCTCATGTATTCTAGCCTATCTACCAGATTTTGTGGCTTGAACACATCCGATGCTACAGAAACTAACACTCCCTCTTAGCGAGGAATGTGTTTTCTCTAGTGTTGCACATCTTGTCACAACACCCAGTCTCCGTATCACCTACTGTCACACTGCTGATGTCTGGCCACTGCTGCCCACCAACCACTGCGCAACTCTGATGTTGCATGTGTTGCTGCTGACACTGTCGTACTGCTACCAACTCTGCATCTACACTACAACTACTTCTCATCTGTTGTTGTTGCTACTGCAACAACTACAACCGAGAAGCATCTGAAATAATATGTCCTTGCTACTAAAACGGGTTCGCCACCATACCCATATGTTCTCTTAAATAAACAAACTTAGCTCTCCCTAGAGCTTTTGTGAGTATATCTGCAACCTGCTCTTCTGTGGAAACATATTATAGCTGCACTGCTCCACACTATACACAATCTCTGATGAAATGAGACCGAAAATCTATGTGTTTTGACCTGTCATGAAACATTGGATTCTCAGAGAGGTTAATGCAACTCTGATTATCACAGTAAACACTAGTCACCTCCATCCTCTACCTGAACAAGCTTACTAGCAGCTTCCGAATCCATATAGCTTCACACGTGGCTATGCTTGCCGCCATATATTCTACTTCTGCAAAGCTAAGTGCTACTGACTTTTGCTTCCTGCTACACCAAGAAACCATCATTGATCCAACGTTGAAGCAGTAACCAGAGGTACTTTTACTGTCCATTGAACTGCCTACCCAATTTGCATCTATAAATCCACATAGTCTGACATCATCCCCTCTGGTATATCTCAAACCATACTCGAATGTAACATGCAACCTCATTGTTGCCCAATGTACCCTCTTTGGCTCTACCAGAAGCTGACTGAGGGTATTGACTGCAAAGCAAATACCTGGCCTAGTGTTGACTAGATACATGAGAGAACCGATAAGTTGCCCATACAAGGTGGGTCGACATTTTTGTCATGTGATGCATCTATCTTCTTCCAGTTGGTGATCATGGGCATAGACATGGGTCTACAATCTTGCATTTTGAATCTCTTCAGAATGTCTGTAGCGTATCTTCCCTGCCCAAGGAAGATCTACCTATCCTTTTGCCACACTTCCAATCTCAGGAAATAGTGCATCAACCCCAAATCCTTCATATCAAACTTTGCTGCCAGGTTCCTCTTACAGTCCTCTATGAGCCCTGATGATCCTGTCAAGAAGAGATTATCCACATACAATACTAAGATGAGTGGCTCACCTTCTACCATCAAATAGTAAAGGTTGGGATCTGCGTCACTCTTGACGAATCCCATTTGTTGCAAGTAGCTTTCGATCCGACCATACCATGCCCTGGGAGCCTGCTTGAGCTTGTATAATGATTTCTTCAATCTGCACACATGAGTGTGCTTCCCATGAGTTTCGAAGTCCTTTGGTTGTTCAATGTACACCTCTTCCTCTATCACCCTGTTCAAGAATGTTTTCTTGACGTCCATCTGGTGAATCTCCTATCCCATCTAAACTGCTAGGGATATAACTGACCAAATAGACATGTATCTCACAACTGGAGCGTAGGTCTCCTCATAATCTATCCCTTCTTTTTGTGCCTACCCCTTTGCCACAAACCTAGCCTTGTACTTCTCCGCATTGACATCTGTAGCATACTTGATCTTGTAGATCCATCGAGAACCTACAACTGACTTGTCCTTAGGCCTCGGCACCACCTTCCAAACATCATTTGTCATGATAAAGTTGTATTCTTCTACCATGGCATTTACCCATACTTGATGTTGTGCGACTTCAAGGTTTTGCAACCTGAGCTACCAATGCTTGATATCTGTCAGGTTGTCTGCGCTCTCTTTTGCTTGTCTCAAGAGCTCCAACATACTCCATTGCATCTCTCAATGTCTAACGAGCCTCTCTGTTGGCTCGACCACTAGTAGTGGGAGGTTCTACTAGCTCCTCCTCATCTTGCCCTTGTTCCTATGTTTCCTGAGATCTAACTGGACTTCCTGCTCCTAAGGAACTGCTAGTACTGGTTATTGTACTGGATCCATGTGATTGTCCCTCTATGGTCCCATTGGCTGCTCCTGTGGTTGTCCCTATTGTTGGAACAATGGAGCTTCAATTGGTTGAATCTGATCGCCTGCAGGCATCTCATGATATCTTTTGAAAGCTCGATCTTCCATGAACTTTATGTCTTGTCTTACTACAATCTTCCTATTGCTAGGAATGTAGATCCTATATGCCTTGGAGGTCTCACTATACCCAACGAGAAACCCTTTCTTTGTAGTCTGATCCAATTTGGTGTGCTTCTCATATGGCAAGTGGCAATAAGCAATGCTGCCAAAGATCCCAAACTGACTCATTTATGGCTTCTTCCCTGTGAAGACCCCTTCTAGCGTTATCTTCCCCAATGCTCTGTGAGGAGTCTTGTTCTGAAAACACATTGTCATGTTACGTGCTTCTACCCACAAAAAACTAGGCAAATCCTAATCATATAACATAGTTTTTGCAACCCCAACTATGGTTATGTTTTTCCGCTTCGCTACCCCATTTTATTGTGGATTATACAAAGTTGTTCATTCTCTTTTGATGCCTTCCTTCGCGCAAAAATCTGTGAAGTCTTTATCAATATATTCTCCACCAATATCCGAGCGAATCACCTTGACCTTCTTCCCTATCGCATTCTCCACGAGAACCTTAAACTCTCTGAAATGATCGAAGACCTCATCTTTCGTCTTCAAGAAGTAGATCCAGATTTTTCTGGAATGATCATCAATAAAGGTGGTGAAGTATTCGACACCACTAAGAGCTCTAGTGGACATAGAGCCACAAATATCTAAATGTATAAGTCCTAACATGCCATCTGCTCTATTGTCACTTCTTGGGAATGTTGTCTTCGCATACTTCCCAAGTACACATTCTCTGCACACATCATCGTGTTCCTTGCCAAGTTCTGGAACCCCTGTTACTATTTCCCTGAGCATCTTGAGTGCTCCATGATGTAAATGTCCCATTCTCCATGCCATAATTCATTCAATTCCTTCCCACTGCGACTATCACCGCCAATTAGTGCCATTGGAAAGTCAATATGCAATTTGTATAATCTATTGCTTCGAACTCTAATCTGTCTTACCTGCTTCCAGCTTGAGTGTTGACAAACACTTTCTTCCCTATGAATGGATATCATATCTCTTACACTATAGTTAGGATACTGAAATCAAGTTCATACCCAATCCTCGCACATGCAATACATTTGTAGCGTTGGTGCTTGCTCCTAACTCCCTCTAAAAATCGATGGTACCCCTCCCTACAGAGGTACACTTCGTTCTATTTCTCGTCGTAATTTGGAAGTCCATCTGCTCCTTGTAGCTAGAGAAATATTCTCTAACTCCTGTCATGTGAGCTAATGCTCTACTGTCTTATGCCAGACGCCCTATGAAGTTGATCCTGACAAGCAAGCAAATTCGTCCTCCAACCTAGAAGATAAATTTGAAGCCTCCTAAATGTCAATTCTATCCATGGTCATACTGAAGAATTTATTGCGTGCTATTCCTCTTTCCACGCGACGTTGATTCTACAACTCCAAACTGTAGCAAAAGCCCTCTGCATCCAACCAAGGAATTTGCTTAGCGAAAATTTCAGTTGTTGTTGCTCCCTTTGACTGTTGGAATTACTAACCCGGGCAACTCGACTATTCTGCAACCCTTCAACTGAAACTCAAATTCCTGCCCCTAAGAATTTTGTCCTATTGCTCCCTCTGAGCAGAAAAATTCTTTCCTCTGCTTTTGAGCTTCCCGGCTGATCACTCACGCTCTGATACCATGTGAAAATTTCATCTATTGCAGTAACTGGAAATTATTCTCCTAATTGTTAATTTAATTTAACAATTTATTTGCACATACAAACAACGAATAATTCCCTACTGCATTTTTCACCATAAAAAACTATGGAAAATAAAACATTGTAAATTGAGAAATTCTAACACATACAAAAATTTAACACGGTTGTTTTCGGACAATTATGCCCCGAAAAAACCCAAACCGGTGCAGTGGATGAGGGTTTTATTATTATTCTTTAGCAACAATTCCGAGTACAATAATTTAGATGCTCTACTGGTAATTTAATCTGAGAAAAAAAACTAGTAAAATTATTGTGAGAATTTTCTCACCCCACAACGAATTTCTACCCCCGAAACTGCCTTCCTAGCCACATGCAAATCCTTGTATCAACCTATGCGCAGTGCTTGCACAGAACCTCTGGGAATTTCGGCCTACCTCTCACTGCCTCTCCCGTAATTGGAATACTTCCTCCTGAAATGTTGTTGACCTCCTCTACCACCTACTACTCACCCTCTGGCTCTATCTTCTCTGTTGAGCCTCTACCACTGAGAAAATCAAACTACCTAGGCAACTGAGTATCTGCACTGGTGTATTCTCCATCACCACATCAATCCCTCCTTATATCTTCCTGTTGGGACTCCAATGGTCAAGATTAAATCTTAATTGATGGCTCAGATCATTTCTAGATCGATCCATGTGAGTTTCTAGAGAATTCTCACCTTGACTTAATTAATTCTGATTAATTAACCAGTTTTCCTAAGTTTAGACTTAGGAAACATTAAAAAATTGTTTAATAATCTAATTAAGTCATCTCTAGCTGGAATTTCCAAAAACGATTTCTAGGTTTTGGAGATCTCATGTATTCTAGCCTCTACCAAATTCTGTGGCTTGAACACATCCGATGCTACAGAAACTAGTAGTTCCTGTCGGCCCTAAATGAGCCCCCTCCATCATTAAGGAACCCGTGCTTGTCCCAACCCCTGGTGGGCAATGAAATGCCCCACCTTAAGGGGGTATCGACTTCTACAAATTACACATCATGCTCTCATCCCCTAGAGCCTCGAGTAGTTATCAAGAAAAATCAGTTGAATGCAAAAGGCATATCAAGAAGGGTGGGAAAACAAAGGCCTTGGTAACTCATGTACCACAATTTACTCTCTCCTACACTCATATACCTAGGTGTGGGCTTCCCCTACTATAGCTACCCTTGTACCATGACAGTTGGTCTAGATGATTTCCCTAATCCCCACTCTGCTCCATTATTATATCATTTACCACCTACCATTTGAGGGATGTACCATGGACATGTCACCCCCTTTAGAGGTTGAAACCACCTAATAGGGTCCTTGGTTAACCCCCTATTGAGCTTGGAGACACTTGTACATGCCAAAACCCACTATGGAAAGGCATGCCACCATGAAGTGCCCCATTGATCCCATGACTTGTAAGCTCTTTTACTTTATTACTCTAATGATTTGTTGTATTGGAGGGCAAGGGGACACATTGGATCTTATGCAGGATTGCAGGTTAGTCTCCATTTGGGGCTTGGTCTCCCTATACAAGGTCCTAGCCCTCCATAGGGCCACATGGGCACTTGTAGGGTTAGCGTTGAGAGCCATGAGCCTCCACCATAGCAGAGCATACTTCTTGGATCCCGAACACCACATTGATTGCTCATGTTCCACCTTTTGGATGAAGATGATGCACTTGGTTCACCATGCCCATTCGGTTCCACACATGCACCATTCACTTGGCAGATGTTCCAGAGTCTAGAGGATGTCTCCCACTACAGAATGAGGGCTTATATCATCATCCTAGCCCTTACAGATGGTCTATAGGCATTTTCGATCCACTTGAAAACCCATGAGGATGTCCTTGTGCCCACATACACCCACTTGGGAGCACCACAAGTTCTTGCTTGGAAAACAAGGGGCCAACCCCTTGTCCACTATGTTTGAATTCCAGCTCTTCATTGTGGCACCCCTTGGACTTCATTAGGCCTCCTCAAAGGCCCAAGGACTCACTTTGTTCATCATTCAACCCTCTTGAAAGGCTTCTTATTATGTTATTGAGCTATTTGGTGGGCTTGTCACCAAAAGTATTGTTATTATACACATTATTTTATTTTAGGAGCTCAATTAGGCCAATCTAGCAAAATCGAATTCATTAGAGCAGTGAAGACAATGTCGCCGAAATATCGCCGATATTCGGAAATATCGCGATATTTTCGAGGAGACGAGATATTGCCGAGGAAATATCGCGATATTTTGTCTCCCCAAAAATATCGCGATATTTCAGAAATTTCGGCGATATCTCGGGAAAATATCGGGCTATGATCTAAAATATCGTCAGGCAACAGCAAAAAACACCAGCGCGGCTAGAAAACGCCAATTTTTTTTTCAATCATTTTCATTTATGATTGCTAGAGAAGGAAGGGGAGAGCTATGTGCTTGCTACCAAGGAGGGTTTGAGTGTTGATAGCCATTATCGCCACCAACAACGAAGATTTTGTTAATCTAAGATTGAAGAACAGTGAGACAATTTCATTTCATCCATTAACAGGTATGTTCAAATAAACCCCTATGTTAATGAATTTTTTAATAGTTTTAGGATTATTCTTGCTTTCCTATTTGCCTACAATCATTTTGTTTGTTTTTTTTTTCCATTTGCTATGATTTTCATGCCCATGAACAAATGCAAAGGTTTTCTCCATATTTGGAGAGCAAACTCCATTTTTTTTTAAACTTCCAAATGCACCCTCTTGTTGTCATTTATGGTTTGTCATTGAATTCACATTGCAAATAATGTAGCAAAAATATATTTTGTAAAACGATGTGGTTATTACTTATTAATTCCAAATTCTTTTTTTGGTGTCCTAGGTTTGAGTTAGCTCACTACAAAATTCAAATATGCCAAAAGCCTTGGACCCATTTTGAGAGTATGGGGAGCCTGATGGTGGGACAAATCGGGCATATCTTACATGCAAATTGTGTGGGACGAGGATGACAGGAGGGGTTACACCAATGTTGCAGGAATCGCCCCCCCCCCC